>OZ004632.1:8880803-9167416 GCA_963924495.1 Nemapogon koenigi | reverse complement strand
TCACAAACTTTCTGCCTAAATAAAAAAAATGGCAATTGTTTCTAAGGTGGTAGAAGAAAACTAATTGGTGGTCAATCAAGCTTAGCAAATGGTCAAACAAACCGAGTAATAAAATTTGAAAATAACTGAAAGCTTTACGAAATATTGAACAAGAACTGTAACTTTGTTTCTAAGGGTGGTAGAAGAAAACAAATTGGTGGTCAATCAATGTTAACAAATGGTCAAACGATTCTGTCTATTTAATTGCCATTTTTTTTTATTTAGACAGAAAGTTTGTGAAAGGGGAAGTCAGGGTAACTTAATACACAGAAATGAGATTTTTGTTATAACTCTTTTAATAGAAATGGTCAAACGAAACTAATTGGTGGTCAATCAAGCTGAGCTAATGGTCAAACGAACTAAGTAATAAAATTTTTAAATTGTTGAAATCTTCAAGAAATATTGAACAAAAACTGTAACTTTGTTTCTAAGGGTGGTAGAAGAAAACTAATTGGTGGTCAATCAAGCTTAGCAAATGGTCAAACAAACCGAGTAATAAAATTTGAAAATAACTGAAAGCTTTACGAAATATTGAACAAGAACTGTAACTTTGTTTCTAAGGGTGGTAGAAGAAAACAAATTGGTGGTCAATCAATGTTAACAAATGGTCAAACGATTCTGTCTATTTAATTGCCATTTTTTTTATTTAGACAGAAAGTTTGTGAAAGGGGAAGTCAGGGTAACTTAATACACAGAAATGAGATTTTTGTTATAACTCTTTTAATAGAAATGGTCAAACGAAATTAATTGGTGGTCAATCAAGCTGAGCTAATGGTCAAACGAACTAAGTAATAAAATTTTTAAATTGTTGAAAACTTCAAGAAATATTGAACAAAAACTGTAACTTTGTTTCTAAGGGTGGTAGAAGAAAACTAATTGGTGGTCAATCAAGCTTAGCAAATAGTCAAACGAACCGAGTAATAAAATTTGAAAATAACTGAAAACTTTACGAAATATTGAACAATAACTGTAACTTTGTTTCTAAGGGTGGTAGAAGAAAACTAATTGGTGGTCAATCAATGTTAACAAATGGTCAAACGATTCTGTCTATTTAATTGCCATTTTTTTTTATTTAGACAGAAAGTTTGTGAAAGGGGAAGTCAGGGTAACTTAATACACAGAAATGAGATTTTTGTTATAACTCTTTTAATAGAAATGGTCAAACGAACTAAGTAATAAAATTTTTAAATTGTTGAAAATTTCAAGAAATATTGAACAAAAACTGTAACTTTGTTTCTAAGGGTGGTAGAAGAAAACTAATTGGTGGTCAATCAAGCTTAGCAAATGGTCAAACGAACCGAGTAATAAAATTTGAAAATAACTGAAAACTTTACGAAATATTGAACAATAACTGTAACTTTGTTTCTAAGGGTGGTAGAAGAAAACTAATTGGTGGTCAATCAATGTTAACAAATGGTCAAACGATTCTGTCTATTTAATTGCCATTTTTTTTATTTAGACAGAAAGTTTGTGAAAGGGGAAGTCAGGGTAACTTAATACACAGAAATGAGATTTTTGTTATAACTCTTTTAATAGAAATGGTCAAACGAAACTAATTGGTGGTCAATCAAGCTGAGCTAATGGTCAAACGAACTAAGTAATAAAATTTTTAAATTGTTGAAAATTTCAAGAAATATTGAACAAAAACTGTAACTTTTTTTCTAAGGGTGGTCAATAAATTTTATGATATGGTCAATCGTTCACTACCGCTTTATTAACGTTTTAAGCTATTAAAGTAAAAAATTATGAAATGCGGGGGCTAGAGTGAAGTTGGCCCCCGGAAATGTTTTTTGGCTAAAACTTTTTTTTTATTAGGTGGTCAAAAAAACTAATTGGTGGTCAAACATGGTCAATAAATGGTCAAACGATTCCAACAAAACAATTTGTTTTTGAAAAATCGAAAAATGTGGAGCCAACTTCGCACACCTGGGCCACGCATCGTCTTATAAAATCTTAGGATGCAACTTATGGGTGTCAGAGTTAGGGTCCGAATTCTAAATTGTCCATATGACGTGCTTATGACTTCTATAACTAATTAATAGTCAAGTCATTATTTATAACAAATTTTGACAAATAGTTTTTTTCTTGCGAGCCCATTGTGGTAGCTCATGTAGTCCTCGTTGCGCAAGCGGAGATTGGTTGGATCGAAAATCACAAGTAGGAACAACTTCTTGGGGTCTGTTTTAGGCCTTCACCTCAACCTGAACACCGAAAAAGTCGGGGGATGAAAAGCCAGGGCGCCTTGGCAAAGGAAAGTTGGGTTGTGGGCCCGGCGGCAACGACTCCCGCCTGCTTCCCATGGGATGTCAACAGCCCCAAGCCGTGCAGCACGTGTATGAGTCGCTAGAGCTAGAGCCGTCAGGGAGCTCCATCGCTAGCCGCCAATAGCAGGCCAGCCGAGACCGGCATCATGGTCAGGCCTGGTGGGGCTGGGACAGTGAAAGTAAGCTGAGGTCGATCAGACGGAACTAGTAGCAAGGCTGCCTGGTCGCCATGGCCACCCAGGTACTGAATGGATAGCAGTTCGTTGTGATGCGGCGACACGGGCGGCAGGTTTGTCGGGGAATAGTATGTAGTGTAGTGTCCTAGACTACTACAGACAACAGAAACCAAACAAAAAATATGAAGTTTTACATTTTTACCTTTGTTATAGATACCGGGACGGTTCTTGAGCGGTGGTCGTTAGATGAGCAGAACACAATTTTTGGGTCTGCTTGACGGTATGAGGTATTAATTTTAATTTTACCAGCAGTAAAAAGCAATCGTAAAAACAAACACCAATAAATCAATTATAATAAATATACAAGTTATATTGCACTCGAATTATATATGCGCAAACATTCGTCCACTTTTACGTCGAGCGCTCAAGAACCGTCCCGGTACCTGTACCTCTATGCGTTATTAGTACCTAGTAGGTACCTACTAACAGACCGTCAACAAACCGTGAAGTATAAATTAGCTTGCGGAAAAAAATGGTACTTACTAAATTATTTTAGTTTATGATACATCTGGGATTACATAGATGGTGACGCCGCCGCCGCCAAGGTGGTACCTACGAAGTACGGGTGTCGATTTTCATTGTGTCGCGTGAGGATTGGACCATGGACGGTATCGATGATAGTGGGAGTCATTAGTCATGTCATGGTGAATCAATTCTATTGCTATTCCGCGAAAGAACGCGTTTTAGGGTGTGGATTTTGGCCAAAACTCATGTTTTAATAACCCTCATTATGTTAACAGTTGCATAAATCACTATTATGAATTACCTACCCACACTATTCTTTGCGTAGCAGGTAGGTAGGAAGGTATAAGGCCCGGACTCCACAAAAGAGGAGACGAGACGAGAGGAGAGATAATTTTAAAACAACCAATAGAATTTCGTTATTTACACATCTCGTCTCCACTCTTCAGTGGATATGGTTGAGCAGAGAGGAGAGGCGATGTCTCGTATTTGTTTAGCGCGATTAAAGCAAAGATGTGAGCTGTGCCTTGCAAGTAAGCGGCGGCGCGCAGCGGAGACGAGAGATGTGAGCAAAAACAAAAAACACACGCATCTCCTCTCATCTCCGCTTTGGCGGAGTCCGGACCATAGTGAGTTAAAACTAAACAAGAATAAAAATATGTACTTTTATTTTCTTAAGATAATATTAGACACATTCAAACTACAAGTCAAAACACTAAACAAATAACTAGTATATGTTTAAATTCATAAAGCGAGTTCATTGACATGGGGCTTCTAGCGAAATATTTAGATCTTATTTGATTATGGAATGATTTTAATTTACATAATATTAGAAAGTATTTCAAACACATTGATATTTTTGGCAGACATATTGAATAACATTATTCCGTTAAATTATCATAAAAAAAAATTTCAAGCTAATTCCCTTACAAAATACAAAAACTTTAAATCTCAGAGATTTTTCTAGATCTCATGTAGGTATGATAGTTTATTTCAAAACTACTTATATAGGTAGGTACTTAATTATGTAAGAATAAGGAAGTTATGGTATTGTACAAAAATATTTAAGATTAAAACAAATTAACAAATTGCAAGTGGAATGTCAGGAGAGGTCAGATTTTAATGTCGTCATTGCATGCTTTAAAATCACTAGGTATTAACAAGGTAAAATAAAAAATATATTTAAGTCAAAATAACATTATGTAAACCTTGGAAGACAATGGAAGCTAAGTCAATTCAGAAAAATGTAAATAAAATAAATCGAACTAAATTAGTAGGTAGTTACTTCATGTTATAAAAATATAAATTTAGACTAGTTGGTATCAGTCGGAAAATTGGGGTCCTTAATTATTTTTAACACAGCATCAAAAATACATACATATAAATTTAAAATTCGTCGTTAGATTCAATTCACTTATTAGATATTAAAGGCACAGGACTTCATTCACAATTCAGAGATCATAATTAGTGAGGTTTGTGGCCTGTTATATCTCTTCACCTCACAAAAAATAAATGCTGGAAACATTAGCTACTTAATTGATTATGTTCACATTAACAATTACTTATTAATAATTTAATCTGCTAGGTGCTTGACTCGTTCTAGTAGGGAGTCACATGTTTTCTTAGCATCACCGAGCAACATGGCAGTGTTGGGGTTGTAGAATATGGGGTTGTCGACCGCGGCATAACCCACTCCCATTGATCGTTTCATCACAACCACCTGAAAAAGAACCAAATTGAAATATGTTAAATTAAGGGCAATAGTGTGTGAAGTTGGTAATTACAGTTGAGTCGGAAAGTATAAGTCCAAGCCAGGCAAAGCCGTAAGCGAGGGTTTTACAGAGCCGAGACTGTAATTATTGTACCATCGCTCACGTGTTTCTTAAAACGTTTTTCAATACGTTTGGGAGGAAAAATTTTAAACATATTAAATACACATTAAATATGAATTTTCCAATAATTTTGAATATTTGTTTAGTGAATTTGAACTTTAATCAATCATAATATAAACCTGGTTGAAGATAACACACCAAACTTTTCTATACAAATGACAGAGAAGACGCTCTAGGAATCCTAATTTGTGTAAAGCGTCGAGAAAGTCAAAGTGCATTATTTGCGGCCAGGTCCTGTACTCCTATTTTAGATAACACTTGCACAAAATGCGAAAAAAATATGTGTAAAATAGCATCGTATGTTGTTTTACCTGTTGTGCTTTCCACACTTTAAGTACTGGCATACCAGCTATAGGAGAATTGGGGTCATCCTCGGCGGCACTGTTCACTGTATCATTGGCACCTGGAAAATATGGTATAGACAGTTATTAATCAACTAATCTCTGATTAACTTTGACTAGATTTTCAGAAATCGGGTGTATCAAAAGTTTTTTTTTGGACAAATCAGAGATCGATTTAAAAACTCAGTTGGTAGATTTTATTTATGTATATCTAAAATATTATACTGACCAATGACAAGAACAAGTTCAGTGTCTGGAAATTCTTCATTGATTTCCTCCATTTCAAATACGTCGTCATAGGGTACACCTGCCTCCGCCAGCAGAACATTTAATTGACCTGGCATGCGTCCTGAAAGAGGCAAATATTTTAGAAGATTTAAGATATTTGAATTTTTGATACATTGAGGCTGAATTGCACCATTTAACTTAGGTACCAGTTAATAAACGTCAAATGTGCTATCTATCTCCAGTTTTTAGTACAATGTTGGTTAACATTAAAGGTAAATTCAGCCTGAATGTAGGTATTTAAGTTTGTTGTCTTTTAACCGATCAAAAATATATATTATACTATTACAATATGGGTTTATAACAATTTGAATACCTATTACTTAATACCTATAAATACGCTTATAACTACTTATATTCGAGATCGATAGATGTTACCACGAACTTTTTTGTAAATCATTTTATTCTCACAATTCTTTCCTACATCATTTTGTTATGTCTCTGAAGGATTAAACAGCATACGCCATCAAAACTCGCTGGAGCTAACTTTTCCCCCGACTTGATAGGTCCATGTTTAATACTCGTAAACATTCCCGGTAAACCAACCTATAATGAAAACCGCAATAAAATCTGTTCAGTAGTTTTTGCGTGAAAAGGTCACAGACAGACAGACGCGGCGGGGGACATTGTTTTATAATATGTAGTGATATAAATATACAGATGGCGCACTGTGTTAAATCTCTCTGTAATAACATAATACAACTTTCCAAAAAAGCTCAACTTAAAGCTAATGACAATTTGTCATTCCTATGTGATACTTACATTATTTATACGTCTAGCTAGATATAGAATTATGGCAAAATATGGTAATAGGGTACAGTAACACGGTTTTGAGAGCTGTAAGACAACCCGTGAAAAATAAAAAAAATGATAATAAGTTAATAATATACAGACCGGCCACAGGATGAATGGCAAAACGTACTTTCTTGCCAAGTTTCTTCAACATGTCTACTAGTTCGGCAATAGGATACTGCGCCTTGGCCACACATAGACCATAACCTGAAAATATTTTATTTTCATGATATTCTTATATAAAAAACTGTATGTATATAGGAAAGTATACAGTTACAGTACTTAATACTTGATTAAAACTGAAACTTAATAATACTCGGAATTAAAAACCTTTGAAAAGAAGTGCGCGAATCAAATAAACCGGAAACAATTTGACTGAGGAAATTTAAGTTTCAAATTTCGCTTTCGTAGCGCTAGTGGCGCAGGCTGCCATATTATGAAGAGAGCTTTTTATATTGTGGCGGTTGAGTGAAGATAGGCACGATTTGTTCACGCACCACCGACATACAGTGCGGTCCGAATTGAGTCAATATCAACATTATCGAAAACAGAGAGTTCTAAGTCTCTACCCAGCACTGTGGGTTGTGTAGAGCTGGGTCGTTTCGTATTTTACGTGAAACGGAACGTAACCCATTTTATAAATCGACAAACTGCTTCGAAAAGCAGTGCCAAAAGAAACGGCTTTTTATTCATAAGGCGTAAATCGTCCATACTACATATTATATTCATTCATTCAAAAAAACCGTTTATTCGACAGTCTGTACCATATCAGTCTAATGTATTTATACACTATACAGCGTCCATATTAAAAGAACAGCAAACCAGTTTCTTTTTCAAAACCGCGTCGTAAATATTTTTGGTAGAATTTTTATTTTTAGCATACATAGGACCCCCCGCTACATCTTTTATTTTGACCAGAATGAGGAAACTTAGAACAATTATTTTAGCCATTTATTGTTTGCATAGAAAGTACTGTCATCGGTAATGAAAAGGAATGCACGGCCCGAGAATGTCCAACACTAGAATGCCGAGCAAATTGCTGGGTCGGTCATTATGCTGTTGGACACACTCGGGCCGTGCATTCCTTCCCTGGCTGGCCCTGTATGGATTCGTCGGTTTGGCCTTCGAGTCGAAACGAAAGATGTCGCGGTTCTAAATATGATAACACGGAACCCCAAAGCATGTGTTATGGGTACATGTATCTAATCTATACTAATATTATAAAGAGGTACAGTTTATAAGATTTGATGTAGGGGTAATCTCTGAAACTATAGAATCGATTTTAAAAATTATTTCATTAATAGGAAGCTAGAACCTCTCACACTTCTCACAGGCACTACACTACACACACAAGCGCAATATGTAAATGGTTGCAAAAATCTGATTCTTGAAACGGTTAGTCAAAAAAAACGACTTGTACGTACGTACAGTTGAATCGCCGAAGCAATAAACCTGCTTTTTAAAAAAAACTGATTTTCCTTCTGTCATAAAAGCGTTCGTTTGTTACAAGGGAAAAAGCTGCTTCTTGAAGCAGTTTGTCAAAAAAACGACCAGCTCTAGGGTTGTGGGTGCAATATCTATTCGGACCACGCTGCTAAAATTAGCCATTGCGCAGGCATTAGTGGCTAACTTCACAACTGCGACAAAGTAAAATTTGTACTTGTAATTATTTATACATAATATCTACGTTTATCATTTATTTACCTGGAGTAATAATGATTGAAGAGGCGCGATGAATGAGATCTGCGACTGAATCTACGTTCAGTTCGGAATGAGTAGCGCCCGACGGTCTCGCAGTCCCGCTGCTTACCATGCCGTAGCCGCCAAGGATTACATTAGGTAGAGATCGGTTCATAGCCTGGAAAAACAATCGTTTAATTATCTTTTGTGAAATTATGATAATATCTTGACACCATATACAATTAGGCTGAAAACATGGCCAAGTTGCTAGTACAACTCGCGCGCTGAGTTCGTGCCATTCCGTTTTCGGTCAGAACTCAGACAGGATTTCGTTTAGGTTTTCTATTTAAACTATAAGAAATTCCCTATTTTTTTTTAGACGCAGTAGTTTCGGAGAGTATATTTTCTTTAATATAATTTATACTATGCATTTTAAAATTATAAAAAATATATATTTGTATTGTATTTCTTATATCAAGCCCTTTCATTTGATGTCACATGATGTATTTGAAAAAAATAATCTTTTTTACTATTTATTTTTCCCCAAATCGAAATTCGATTATTTATGCTATACGTCCATGATTGAGTCATCAAACACTGTAACAAAGTTCTACTTTTTTTATAGTAGATTCGGAGAAAATAAGCTGTGACACTGAGCTGCAACGCATCCGTGGCGGTACAAAAAATGATCGGAATCGTGGTTACACCGGAGTTTAATGCGTGTCAAATAACTTGAGCCAGATTGAATGCTCGAGTAGGGAGGACGCCCATACAAAACGTATAGAGCGCAGTCCCGTGATACTTTTCGACACAACTTTTTTGGCGAAAGTTATACGTCTAAGCGAACGCAATTTTTATCATATTACCTTGCACATAATGTAAGAAAGTATAGCACCGGAGCTGCCGATGAGAGCTCCCACTATCGTCATCAGTGAGTTATTCAACATGAAGCCCTCCGCACACAGCGCCCACCCTGAGTAGCTGTTCAACACTGTTATTACTACTGGCATGTCGGCACCTAGGGTAAAAGGTAAATATTATATTTTTTAATTCTTCACGGGTTGCCTTACAGCTCCCCAGGGTATCCAGTGAAAGACAAAGTCTTCCTCATTTAGCTAATGTTTTTTTGAGACTATACGAGTGGCCAGCTCCGTTGAGGTAAATATTATATGTGTGTAAAAAAATCATAACAAGACGGTGAAAATAGTTCCATTCATTTCTTACTTCATTAGTTACAGACCGTGCCAAGTTGAGCCGAGCCGAGCGCTAGTAAATAGTATGGAGCGCAAGAGATGCTTCTCAGATCAATTTATTTAACACGGGTTTTACGAATTTATTTGTCTCTAGCCACGTGCACTGACCAATAGCACAAAATAAGTAGGTAGCCAATGAGTTGCCAGTACTTTTATTCCTAGGAGCTGGTTATATGAAATAGAGTAGTAACGAAAACATAAGGAGTAATAGGAGACTATCGTAGCTCTGTCGCAACTTCACATGTGTATGAATGACAGAGATGACGCTCTACAAGTCGAAGCTAACCGATTATGTTATCTATTTTAATACAGACTGACCTGGATAAATAAATTAATGTAGTACATTAAGATTACATAGATGGTGGCGCCGCCAGTTAATACCCAACTTACAGTACACATTTTATACTGCGGCGGTTGTGAAGTTAGCCGCAAATTGACTAATTTTAGCAACGTGGTCCGAATTGCGTCAACAGCCCTCACAAGTTGTCACAAAAATAACGATCGCGAGCGCTTAGCGCGGCAGATCCGAGTTGATATCGCACTCCCAACGCTTACAGTGCTGACATATCACTTATATAGAGCACATGTATATTTTGACGTTTGGTTTACAAAGCGCTCACAGTGTTATCGGTCGAGAGAGTTAGAAATGGCTCTGTATTCCATAATATTGATATCGCTCAACTCGGACCATACTGTATGTCGGCGATGTGTGAACGACTCGTGCCTAACTTTACTCAACCGCCACAATATAAAATGTGTACTGTATACTTGTCGGTCTGTAATTATTTCTAACTATCGATCGGCTAGCTTCGGCTAAAGACCAAAATGTCTTTCTGCCGGGTACTATACCTCCAATAGCAGCCGTGAGAGTAAGTCCCTGTATGCCACTAAGTACAGCAGCCGCTCCCAAGAGTGGTAAACCACGTAAGTCAGGGAACGCCATTAACGCACCCCCGCATCCGAGCGAGCCCGCTAGCAATCCTGCGTTGATGGCGTGACGACCTGGTAGCAATAATGGAGCGGAGTTCAGGCTTCCTTGTAACTTGCCGTACGCCACTAAGGAGCCGCTGTTGAATTTATGTAAAAGTTATATTATTTGTAGCTGCATGCTGCCTGCGGTGGTGTGCATTACAACAAAGATCCAAGACTCGAGAGCTGTTTGTCCAAGCCCGAGAACAAACAAATATTTTTAGAATGATACAATAAATAGTTCATAGATATATTAATATTCTGTTATTTAACTACAGATTAGTACAGATACACAAAACTATGTTTGGAAATGTGACTATTACTAGATTGTGGCGAGTGGCGCCCTCTGTCGTGTGTGTCACTTCATATTCCGCTATCATGGCTGCCGTCATGCGGTGCGACGCTTGTGTATAATTAGTGTGTGTACTTATTATACAACATCTGTAGCTGATACAGCAGTACATCACAATAAGCAAAAGTATATTTTAGGTAGGTATACAAAATGGGTAAAACATAGAGGGTAAATTTCACGTCATATATACCTCAACAGAACTGGCCACTCGTTAGGTATAGCCTCACAAAAACCATCAGCTGAACGAACTTGGTCTACCGCTGGGTGCCTTGGAACCTTAAAACGGTTTCGGGATCTGCACCCGTGAAAAAAAAATTCCACGTCAATACTGTCCCGAAGATGTTCGTTACCCAGAAATCTCAATGGACATTAGGTCAATACTTACGTAAATGTGATACCGCCAATGTACGTGCCGAGGAACAGCGAAGTCTTCAGAGTAGCGGCGGTGGGGTCTAGCGCCATCGCTGGGAAATCGTGCATGTAAGTGGCGATGCATGTCAACACGGCTGCCATACCCACCAAGCTATAATCAAATTAAAAAATAATATTTACATAATGCGTAAAAAATCCTATCCGAGCTATAAGTGGCACAAAAGTATATTCCCGTTATTTACTTTTTATGCAAAATTTCTCGAAGTATCTTTATTTTTGGTTTAATCTGTGGTAGGCACACAGATTCCAAGTACAATTTATGAAACATCTCTTTTTGACACGGTGTACCTATATGACATAAGTTTTAAGGCTATATGGCCGGCCTAACGAATTTTCAGAAATAATAACAAAAAAAATTTGAATATGATAACATTTTTTATATATAGATATATGTATGTGGATTGAAAATATATTTACCTGTGGAATCCAGCCACAAGTTGGGGTAAGTCTGTAATTTCTATTTTCTTGGCGATTGTAGCGCCCAGCGCTCCACCAATACCCGCTACTCCTAACATCTGAGCGAATACCTCTGGATTGGGAGTCAACGCTCCTAATGTAGCCGCAATGCCACCAGCCACGCCAATCTGAAGTTGATAGATAAAATTTTAGAAAAAAAAGTATGTAAGTAATTGATTTTATCATAACCAACAATCTTGCTAATGGGAATGCAAACAGTAGATCACATAGAAATGCAGAAAGAGAGATATGTCAGGAAAGGAAAGTAACAAGCTCACGAATGGATGGATATATTCCATATTTCGTTGATAGATTATTTTGATCAAATTCAAAAAGCTTGTTTGGATATCAAGGTATTTTCTTTTTATACCACATTTATCTCATTTAGCTCGTGAAATGGATATAAAAAATAGGAATAAGTTTTTTCATTTACCATGCCAAGATAATTTCCTTTTCTTGCTGTAGATTGGGAACTCAATCCAGCGAGCGCACCGACACAACAAAGAGATGATGCTAAATAGGCCATTTGGTGAACTTCTGGATACCCCTGCAAAAAATAGGGTAGAATTAGCGTAGAACGTAGATCGGATCGGAGTAGAATTTAACCCCCTTACTTATAGGCTGGGGGTAAGAGTAGAGTTTTTTTACCATAGTGTATACAAAATGCTAACAAACCATAAAGTTCAGTTTTTGTTTCACGCTTTGCAACTTACCGCCACAGAGGACGCCACCGTATAGTAAACATTTATATTATTTATCCTACTACTCTTACTAATACTATAAACGCGAAAGTTTGTGAGGATGGATAGATGTTTTATACTCCTTCACGCAATAACTACTGGACGGATCTTGATGAAAGTTTACAAAAAAAAGTCCGCGGTAGCATATATCAGTAGCTTACCATACTGTACCGTGCGAAGCCGGGGGCGGGGTCAATAGTTAAGAATATTAGGTCCTTACATATGAAATTGGCGTTTTGTCGAACTAGCTACTTTAATTTCAAATATCTGGCGTTTGGTTTGGAATTTCAAATACAAATTTATTTCAAATTTAAGCTCATGTATTTGGGTTTTGAATTTAGTGATTCATTTGTTTTCGCGTCATTTGATTTTTCTTTGATATCGTTCTGTTCACAATATGGAAAACTTAAAATATCGCGTTATTTACGAATACGAGTTCCACCGTGGCACCAGCGGTACAGAAACAGCTCGGAGGATTAACGATGTGTATGGGGCAGCTACTTCAATAGAAAGCACGGTACGTTTTTGGTTCAAGATTTTCGTTCTGGAAATTTTGACCTACAGAACAAGTCCCGTGGACGGCCGAAGACCCAAGTTGATAAGGAAGAATTAAAACTGATCGTGGAATCGGATCCATCTCAAACAACATCAGAGTTAGCGACATACCTCGGTGCGAGTGATAAAACAGTTTTAATTCACTTAAAACAAATTGGAATAGTGAAATAGTTTGAAAAATTGATACCACATGAATTGACTAAAGCACACCAACAAACACGCGTCGAGTGTTGCGTTACATTACTTAACCGGCACAATAATGAGGGGATTTTGAATCGTATCGTTACTTGTGATAAAAAATGGATTCTGTACGATAATCGTAAACGAAAGTTGACTAAAAAAAAGATACTGGTGAATGTTTGATGGATTAGTGCTGGTGTCGTCTACTACAGCTTCTTAAGATCTGGCCAGACAATTACGGCAGATGTGTATTGTCAACAATTGCAAACCATAATGGAAAAGGTAGTCGTTAAACAAACCAGGCTGGTCAATTGCTCTAGCCCACTGCTGCTTTAGGACAACGCTAGACCACCCACTGCACAAAAGACGGTCGCTAAATTAGAGGAGCTGCGATTGGAATGTCTCCGATACCCATCATACTCCCCGGACCTTGCTCCAACAGATTACAACTTATTCCGAAATTTGGACAACTTTTTGCAAGTAAAAAAATTAATTTCCGAAGAGGCAGTCCAAACCGCCTTCAAAAATTTTATTGATTCTCGTTCCCACAATTTCTTTAGCAAAGAAATCAATGATATACCTAAGAGATGGCAAAAGTGCATAGATAACAATGGGTCATGCTTTGATTGATTAAATATATATTTTCATTTTGTTTTTTTCCATATAAAACGCCAATTTCATATGTAATGACCTAATATATTATTCAATTTTGTTTTTTTAAGGATTACACATTTCATATGAGGTTTATAATGACATTCGAACTTACCTGCATAGCTGTGGTCAGATAACCACCGAGAAGGGCTGCAGCTGGGATAGCATATAAGTATCCATATTCAGGTGGATCTGTAGGTCTGAAATTAATAAAACATTTAGTTTAATTAATGTTAATTACCTTTAGTAATCTAATCTGTAAATTATACCTGCGTACATACCTTTTGAACATGTCAAGCATCCTTTGTGTCACTAGAAAACCTCCGAAAACGTTGACGAAGGATATTAAAGCTGCTGTACTGGCCAACCACTGTAAAAGGAAGTTTATATTAATCTTTCATCCTCTAACAAATCTGTTATTCAATATAATAGAGGTAGACAAAATATATTAGAATTAAACAGTTGTAGTACATTTATTGAAGTCAATTCGAGATGTGAAGTCAGAATAAAAAAACCGATCGTCACGAGATGAAAGTGACGCCATACCAGACAATCTATGCTAATATATAGACATTTATAGACCTTATTACAGTGCAATACAATTCTAATCAAAATAAAAGGTGCCATATTATCGGAGTAATTGACGTGTACTCTTCTTTAAAGGAAGATACCGGTAGATGTCGCTGGATAATTTAATAGTTTAGTAGTAATTTACAAGTTTAGTTGGTTTTTAGTAATTAAATAAACTCACTTGTACAGGTGTCTCAGGGATGTATCCTCCGCCCATGAGCAACAGTCCACCGACAGCTGTGATGCCAGATACAGCGTTCGTGACTGACATCAGCGGTGAATGAAGAGCCGGTACCACGCCCCACACTGTGTGGTATCCAACCACGCCTGACGCAGAAAAATAATTAAACATTACTCCCTGGCAAAAAATACATAGGATGGATTATAGCAATTTTGTGATTTAATTTTCAAGACTATTATATTATTGAAACATAGTTTACATAGTATCCAGCACATCGTCTCATCTATTCCGAATCGTTTCTTGAATTATTATTCGAGATATTGACGGAATTTCAAAAACCCATTATTTTTTCTAGGTATATAAAATTTGCTACGATCCTGACATACCTCTTTCGCTTCATTCATATTTATCATACCTTTCATACAATTTCTTGCCCGTGGTACAGTTGGCTAGTTTACTTGACCGGACAGCGGGTAAAAAAATTTAACAGTGTTACAGTTGACTGGTCATACATGCTCGGCTATTCTGTACTTTTAATATTGCCTTCGATCAATAATTTTTTTATACGTTCAATAAACGTCTAGGCCAGCATTTCGTTTCACTTCTGCCATATAAAACTTTTTTTAATCTATCATACTTCATTCTTTCAAGCACCAAATAAGTTGAGCCGCACGTCGTTAGACGTACGATTATTTGTATGGGCGATTGGCCCATTCTAGAGCTAAATTTATAGTATTACTTATTTCCTTGATGCTCCATCTAGAAAATGTTATGTTTGTTACATACCTATTTTGTAAAAATCCATAGCGTTATATTGTAAGAGGAACACAGACATTAATGCATCTAGCGATAAGATCTAGGCGATTAGAATACATACTTTTAAATTTTATTGATAGCATCCTTTAATGAAAGCGTGAGAAACGAATATTATAATTATACAAACCAATCACTGGCTTGCTAAAACAAAATGGGTGAATTTATCCAGATATCAATTACAACAAAATTATTCATTACTGAACCAATTTTAAACTATTCTAACGCTTTTATATCCCTGAAGGGTAGGCAGAGACAATCAAATGTCATTTGCTACGATCGCATCTCATACATGCCCGGCGATTGTGTCTGCGCTTCGAACATTGCCCTCAATCGGTAATTTAAAAGCTACATGGTGACCTTGCCACCGCCTGTAGTTGGACTATGAAAGCGCGCGACTGGCTGAACAAAATATAGTCCGCCAGTCGCGCCCACTATAGATGCTTTTTCACGCTTAGCTTGAAAGACCCCAGATTGTAGGCAGCAGGAAAGACCGACGCCGGAAGTTCTTCCACTTTTTAATAGTGCGACATAGTCTGGTAAACAAGTGCCTTTTTTCGTATTTCCTGTTAGCGTTCACCGAAAATTATGATTGAATGACATTCGATTCGGAATGACATTTAGAAACTTTTCGGAAAATATCAAAAGGGGCCGAAAAAAATTGCAGAAGTTATAAACAATTTAGCAAAAAAATAAAAGAGGGTTTAGTTTTTTTGCAAATATCTCAAAAACTCCTTAAGATATTTAAAATCTCTAAAAAGATCCTTAAAGAGGAGGAAATTTCCAAAAAAAAAGTCCTACAACTAATTAAATATGAATATTAAGGAATGAAAAAAATTTAGGCACTACCGGAAAATATGAGAGAACAGTAATCCGACGGAAAAAAGTTTTTTTTTTAATTTTTCTATTAATTATGCTATTGTTAATTAAGTAAATTTTATAAAATTTGAATTCAAATAAAAATCCAGATAATTTTTGTACTAAAAACCTGAGATTTTTTCCACTTCTTTGATCTATTATTGGATGGCTATAGAATAGATCCCCGTTGGAAAAGTAAAAAAAAAAAATCCCATATTTTATTAACAATTTAACATTGGTAAAAATAAAAACAAAAAAAAGTAATTAAAAAAAATTTTTTTTTTCAAATATCGCAATTGTTTTGTTTTCTAATTATCAAAATCTACGTAAAATTTTTTACTCCCATTGTTTAAATAATTATTATAAACAAATTCATTATTTATGAGGTATTAAAAAAATTTTTTTTGGTATCTATTAGTTTATATAAATAAATTATTTCTAAAAAAAAAATTTAGTGCTAAAAACGCATTTGTTAATTAACAATCATTTTTTGTAGGTAAATATTAATATTTAGAAACGGTTTTATTTCTAAAAATCATATTTTTTTATTGTTCTTTCAGATTTCGTAAAAAAAATTTTTTTTGTTCATTTTTTACTTGTTTATTTAATAAACAATTTGTTATAAACAAATAGATTTCTGACGTTTTTTTTTCTAAATACTAAATCATATAATAAAAACAACCATGTGGTATTTCTTATATTTGGAAAAAAAAAATTTTTAATTACTTTTTTTTAGTCTTTCATTTTTACCAATCTTAAATTGTTAAGAAAAAAATGGGAAATTAATTTTTAAAAATTTTTCCAACGGGAATCTATTCTATAGCCATCCAATAATAGATCAAAGAAGTGGAAAAATTCTCAGGTTTTTAGTTCAAAAATTATCTGGTTTTTTATATGAATTCAAATTTTATAAAATTTACTTAATTAACAATAGCATAATTAATAGAAAAAATGACAAAAAAACTTTTTTCCGTCGGATTACTGTTCTCTCATATTTTCCGGTGGTGCCAAAATTTTTTTCATTCCTAAATATTCAAATTTAATTAGTTAAATAAATTGTTATTGTTTATGTGTAAAGAACGTGAAGCGCACGCGGCCGCCGCGCCACCCGTTTTTGCCCTATTTTCACCGAGCAATTAAAATTATAAATATTGGCCATACAGTTCGGGGAGTTAGGTCCTTTTTTTGGAAATTTCCTCCTCTTTAAGGATCTTTTTTGAGATTTTAAATATCTTAAGTAGTTATTGAGATATTTGCAAAAAACTAAACCCTCTTTTAGTTTTTTGCTAAATTGTTTATAACTTCTGCAATTTTTTTCGGCCCCTTTTTATATTTTCCGAAAAGTTCTAAATGTCATTCCGAATCGAATGACATCTCAATCATAATTTTCGGTGAACGCTAACAGGAAATAGGAAAAAAGGCACTTGCTAACCAGACTAACACAGGAACGAGTCATTACGAAATTTAAAAAAAACGCATAAATATCGTGGATATAAGGTATTAAGGTCAATACCTGATAAAGCCAATGTTGTAGTCATAGTTGTAAAAGCTGGGTTAGGTGACGCCATTCCAAGACCAATTAAACTAGTCATGCCTGAAAAAAAAGGGTTTAAGTATAAAAAGTATAAAAAGGGTTTAAGTATATAGAATATAAAAACAGTAACAATGTCCTGGTAAGGTAGTGATGATCCATATAAAACAGGACATGTGGCAAGCTTATCGCTGCACACTTTGTGGGATTACCTCAGTCACTTCTTGAACCACTCATAAAGCTGTGGCCTAGACTTTGTAAACACAACCATACGCAGGTAACTATCGCGTTTGCCTATTTTTGAAAAAGAAAAAAAAAACTAGTAGGTACTCCTTATGATCATATTATCTATGTCACATACAAAATACAAACATGGTATTTTTAAGAACCCGCCTGGTAATTCTTTCCCCATACTAATTTCATGCTGTGGTCATTCCTAAATAACGCAATAACTAGATTCAAAATTAAAATAGCTTTCGAAAGATAAATATATGAAAAATGTTATGGTAGAAAAATAATATATTAAAATTTATGAAGCCCTGAAAGTCATATTTACAATAACTTTTTTATCGTTACCATGACAGACAATATTTTAAGATTACATTAACTACATCTTGATATTTCTAATAATTTTTATACAATACAATAAACGAAGTCGTTTTCATATATATTCGAAAGACCGCTGTTGATGTGAAATTGTTCTTTCTCCTGTTTCTGGTATGTGAATCTTGTTGGCCTATGTTATCTCATACTTGGTTATATTATCGATTCTAATTGCAGTGCATCTCGTTTACATCCGAGTTCGTTGCGCTACGAAGCGTCACCTTAGTTGAGAAAATTGAACATGTAATGATACTAGAAATAGGTGGGGCGAGAGTGACTGGATCATTTAGTAAATTAAATTGTATGTTCTGAGATAAAAATAATTTAGAAATGACTTACCTGTAGAATATAAAAAGGTGTCTTTAAGAGTTGTATTAAATGGATTTGGCGGTTCTAGCTTTGTCGTTGCCGGTGTTGTGGTTGTTTTAGCAGCAATCGCCATACTGGGCGGCGGAGGTGCGGGCCACAGTAACTCTCCAGCTTTCAATACTATTGCTCCTCTGGTTACTTCGTCTTCTAAGTTGATATGGAAATGATCGTTGGTGCCTGTAATAAAAATACTACTGTAACTACTGGAACAGTGTTGCTGCTATCGGCCCCAGGGTACCCAAAAGAACAAGTCTTCATCATTCAGCCGGTGACATTTTTGAGACTACCTACCTAACGAGTGGCTAGTTCTGTTGAAATATTTTGAGATTGTAGAACACGAACAGAAGAGTTTGTTGAGTCGGTATATTGAGGTGTATGAAATTATCGATATTATACTTATATTATCACATGAGAAAGGCTGAACCGATTTAGCTAAGGTTTTTATACATGCTCGTAATAGTCTGAATCAGGTTTACGGTTTTTAGAGAAAGAAAAATTGGAAATTGCTTTTTTCTATGGGATTTTTGTATGAACACAAGACCATAATACTGCCCTACTAAGCGCAAAAGCGGTATCTCAAAAAAAACGTATTTTTTATTTTTATGGCATCGGATAGCTTAAAAACATACGGATCTAATGAGCTGAGCCTATTAGAGGTATCTTACTTAAAACATTTGTAAAAATCTTAATTAAGTTTTCTCTATCTCTGTTTTACCTTATTTATTATTATATTATACTAGCGGAATCGGCAGACGTTGTCCTGCCCAAACGTTGGCTTGCCTGCACTACCCCTACCCCTACCCTACCCCCTACCCCTACCCTACCCTACCCGTACCCCTACCCTACCCTACCCCTACCCCTACCCCTACCCTACCCTACCCTACCACTACACCTACTCCTACCTCTACTCCTACCCCTACTCCTAGGCAAAATTAAGTTTCGCGAAGCCGACCAAACTGAAAATCAGTACTACTAATGATCTATTAAATTACTTAAATTACATTTTGTGACTATTCAATTTGGTCGCGTTCGCGATATTATCACTTTTGTTGAGTGTCGGAACGCGACATTAGATTCTCCAACACGCACGCGAATTTTAAATTTGTGCGGTGACATTAGGAACACATCTACATTGCATAGACAACAATGAGTGCTTAGTGAATAGCAATAAGGTTCAAATTGACTCTGTTATTATGGGAAAAAGAAAAGGGCTGTTTTTAGGGGGTTTTCGGCAATTATTCCAATTTTTTTTTCTTCTAAAACCACCCCTGTGTTGTAACGAACAAAACAAAAAAAGAATTAGCCAAATCGGTCAAGCCGTTTTCATGTGATGTCGTGACATCGGAAAACGGGTTTCATTTTTATATATATAGATAACGGTATTAGAGGTATATCAATATTACTTGAGCAACCAGCCGTATCTTTCAATAAAGACCCGATCACCGCGAGCATAGGAGGAAATAAAATTTTAAAAACTCGAGTTTTGCCACCACCAAAAAATAAAACTGCGCCAGAGGGAATTTCCAAAAACAAAACGGAAAATATTTTGAAATATTTTCAAAATATTATTCCTTCAAAAAGAATGTCCTTTTGGAGAGAACGACCTACATTTGATTATATTTATTTCATAGAATACGTTTCGTTTTCAAATATTTTTTGATGTCATTATAAATTTAAATAATAAAAGATTCTATAAATATAATTTACTTGGATTTTTTCTTTTAAAAAATACGTATTTTATTCAACAACAAAAACATATTTTTTGCATACAAACATGTTAGAGAACACTTAACAAAAAAGCGGTAACTCAAATCTTAATTCTATAATTACTTAGCGGTGTATCTCTCATGAATAAGATAAATCCACATACATTTCTGATATTTTAGATATTGTGATAAAAAATATACTAAACGTAATATATAAATTCAATTTCATAAGCAAGAAAGTCAATATACAAAGTAAAAAGAAAACTACTTTTAAATAACTTCAAATATCTCGAGATGAGTTTTTTTGAGATACCGCTTTTGCGTTTAGTAGGGCAGAATAGGGGATGAAAGTTAATATGGGCTCTACGGGCAAAGACGTGGCGGAAAGCTAGTTTATAAAAATTTCCGAAAAATTATATGTTTACTAGCGGACCCGGCAGACGCTGTACTGCCCAAACGTTGGCTTGCCTGCATTACTCCTACCCCTACCCTTATCACTTAGGGGTATGAAAAATATATAACGACCGATCGTGGGCCCTACCGAATATACACAAAAAATTTCATAAAAATCGGTAAAGCCGTTTCGGAGGAGTATGGCAACTAACTTGTGACACGGGAATTTTATATATTAGATGTTGTGCTTGCCTTTATGTACTCATATCCCATTCAAATATCAAATGTTTCAGCTTTTGTTAATCGATCTACATTAACTTTAAAGCCAAAGCATGTAAATATGTTCTAAAATATTAATGAAATTATACATACCCATACTAAATAGTAAACCAGAAATATTGTTGGCATATAAAGTGGAAGCGTGGGCTGGCATCCGACTAGGTAAGTCAGTTAAACCAATATGAGTAACACCATGTACTTTAGTAATAACACCCTTTTTGGTAGTTTGTATATTGCCGCCCATTTCTGCAGCCAAATCTACAATAACACTGCCAGGTGCCATGTCACGTACTGCATCCTAAAATTAAAATTATATTGTAGTATAAAAGTACAACTAACGTAATATTGTATACAAATAAATAAAATAAAAGACGTGATTTCAAATTAATAAAAGTATCTAAGTGGGATATATTATATGCTATTTATTAACCCGATATTTAAAATAACTTAAAATAATTAAAAACAATATAAATAATTGATTCAGAATCATATTTGCATTTAGAATTCTTGTATGTCTGTTTGTCCATAATAGGCTCCAGAACGCCTATTTTATTACAAATGCGGCCGAAAAGTATGATTCGAGTCCACGAAAGGTTAAATTTTACCTCTAATATAAGAATAGGAGCCGGTTTTCCTGGTATAAGAGCTGTGCTGATAACCACGTCTGAAGTGCGCGCCTCCTTGCCGAGTAAGGCACGTTCAGCGTTAAGGAACTCTTCACTCATTTGCTTGGCGTAACCACCATCACCAGCCCCTTCTTCCTGTAAATAAATAGTTATTGTAAAAAAACACTGTGCATGAAGTCAGCAAAACTAGCCCTCCCATTGTTTTTGAGGTAGGTACATATAGAAGCAATAAGCATACCACACGCGTCCTCTTCTGATAATCTTCGAAGTTTGCAACCCAGCAGAGAGGAAATCAGGAGACGAAAAGTGATGATACCGACGTGATCACATCGGAAGGTGGTGATCCCGACGTATCAAAAGGAGAGATGGGAAAGTGGTTATCTCGACGTGATCAAATGGAGATCCGAATAAACACTATTATCTTCCGAGTTTCATAACTAATCTCTAGCGGTTGTTTTCAATTCAAATAACTAAATTAACCACACATAGGTAATCCTTAAATATGAAGAATTATAAAATAGTGACAATTTGCAATATAAAATCCTAGGGACAAAACTAGTAAATAGGGAATTAAGGTTATGATTTTAATGGCAACCCAGCTCAGTTAACTTTTAAAGTCATCTAATATAAAACTAGTATTTTCTTTGTCTCGTGTTGTTCTTTATTATATTCTCAGACTCAATAAAGTATACCCTCATTTATATTTTCTAGGAAATAATATTCATACTAATGCAATAAAATGTAACTTAATTAGTACCCAGAGTTTCAAAAGTAACCCAACTACCTATATATATATATCTATAAATCAAAAGTAGATCCAATTTACGTAAATTACGCATTTATTGACGTAATAATGCATGTTCCCGCTACTTGTGAAGATAAGAATTGTTCATAGACTTGATAACCTTGGCTTATACAATGAGATACCTAAAGTTCAAACATGTTGTTCTATTTGTATCAGTATGTACCAAAAGGTATTATTTTTCGTGGAAGTGGATAATAGAATGGCATGCGTTTGTAGCCTAAGGGTCGATACTACCTCACATTGCTTCGCATAAACGTTTGCTGTATCGACATTGCTTTACAATTCTTTTTGTACTTAATACACAATAAAATACGAGGATATAATACTAAGCATCATATGGACAAGAAACGTGATTCCTTGAAATTTTCTCGATAGAAAAAGAAATCCAAAGTTGCCTCTAAAATTACAAATAAATGGCTGACATCCCGTAAGGACTTTACGCAAGAGTATACAACCTTTAATAATAACTAAACTTATGTTTACTTATATAGTTACTATATGATTTGGATTTTTAATACAGTTACAATAGGACCTACTTTTACGTTTTTAAGGCTGAGGCGAAGGATCTAAAATTAACTTTATGCCTTTATAAACTACGAACTACGTTTGCGCGTGCGTTTGCTGACAACTAATCCACTCTTAACATCACTGAACATATTGTTTGGGGGTTTTGCCATGTCAAATCTCAATACAAAATGATAGGTAATCTACTGAATAACAAAATAACAGAGGTTAGGTAGTAATATTGCATAACTGATAACAGTAACAAGTTAACTAAACATTGTTTATTTGTTGTACTACATACTAAGTGAAGTTTTCTTTACTTATTATCATATAGTATTCTGTTATTTGATTTAGTTTCACCTTCATGATCTTAATGAGAAATGCTTACTACTTACATTACATGAAATAGTAGTTTAGTACAAAATATAGGTACTGCTAACGCATTCAAAGTCAGATAAATCTGGATTAGATCTAAGCAGTGCAAAATAAAAGTTGTGCTGTAATGTGCGGAACTTATGTTAAAATCACCGACAATTTTTCGCAGACAACGTGCCTTCTTTGTATTCGCGGCAGAAGAAAACTTGCGGGCTAATATTAAGTTTCGTTGGGTGCGTCCGTGGCAGAGTGGTAACACGCGTGCATTTTAAAACAGGTTACCTTCATTTCCATGGTTATGAACTGCGCTCCCAAGCTCTCTATCTGTTCCCGCACCGCAGGGCGAGTATCAAAGGCCCGGACCGCGGCACCCATACAACGAGCTTGTGCCGCCGCTGCCAGACCGGCTACTCCACCGCCGATAACTAATACTCGACATGGAGGCACTCGACCGGCTGCTGTCATTTGACCTGGACAGACAAGTAAATTGTAGTATAGATACCGATCTAGGGGCTTCAAGGTCACATATGCCGTAATGTTCATAAAAGTGACCATGAGTAGACGGGCGTTCTACCCCACCAACATGGACGTCGCCAGTTACGGTCAAAAAGCACTACAAAATCAAGAGTTTCTTTACAACCATGCATGCCCACTACTAGGGCCCTTGGATCCATGCAGAGAACTTCTAAAGTCTAAAGTACATATAATGGCATTTAACATGGTCAAACTAAGGATGGGTAACTCAAAATACCTCTATTACCCACTACTCGTTAGGCAGCTTCAAAAAATAATCATATATATTTTTATTTACCAGAGAAAAATCGCGGGTAGTGGGCCGCAGCTTCGATAACGGCCCGATAACCGGCGACGTTTGCCATTGAGCTGAGAGCATCAAACGCTTGCGCTCTGCTTATTCGAGGAACGCAATCCATCGCTGTAAATAAACATAATAACTACAGCCAGTAATATAGGGCGGTTAACAAGAGCTGGCGTAAACAAATACATTAACCTTTTACTAATAAACTATGTACAAAGTTATTTTGAAAAATGCTGAAACTCGTGTTTTATTATTTGTGTTGTAGAATTTCCATGTTAAGGTTAAAGCAAAAAATTTTTTTTAATCTTTTCCATAACTTCCCATACCCCTTTTTACTAAATATTCCTATTCCTAATAAACGCCGTCATTAAATTTCATAAATCATAGTAAATTATTCTTACCAAATGCATTGACCTTCTTTGATGCAAGTTTTTTAATCAGATCCTGGTTTTGTGCTGGATATAAGAAGGAGATAAGTGTGCCCTCTGGTTTAACATTTTGTAATTCTGCATCAATCAAAGGCCTTACCTTCAAAATAATATCTGTAAAATAAGACAGAAGAATTATTACTATGATGCTTTAAAACACGCAAAACGGGCGGGTCATGTGCAAGACAAGAGATGGTCACAAGTGGTGACAGAGCGGAAAGTACCGCCAGGGACACGACGACGCGGTAGACGAGCTTATTGGGCAGACGACATTCTAAAGGACAACCCTAGTCAAAGATAGAGTCAAATGGCAATCTCTGGAGGAGGCCTTCACCTCCGAGTGGTTCATAACATAATTTTGTAAACATCGAAATAAAAGGCTTTTTTATATTATTATTATTTCTATGATATGGTAACCAAAATAGAAGACGCCATAGCTCAGTTTGTAGTGACCCTATAGACGACTAGGTTTCGATTCCCGACTGGGGCAAGCTTTTATGTGAAATCCTACTAATATCATAAATGTGAAAGTTTATATGTTTGTTCATCAATCACGCCTGGACGGATTTGGATGAAACTTGGAAGATAAAATTAAATAGTGTATATTGGGGATATCACGGCCACGGGATTATTTCTTTTCTTTGCTCTATTTCCGCGCATCTGAAATTAATGCGTATTTAATATTTCTCCTGGATGTTTGTGATATGCTAAATGTGTCCACGAACGCGACCCTAGTACGAGGATGTAACTTGTAGGTAAGTGTCAAAATATTATTTAAGATTTACCAACCTGATTGGAATGTCTCTTGAAGACTGGAAATTTTAGCTCCTGCCTCTTCATATGACTTATTAGGAAAATTAGATAATGCTCCTGCACTTTCTTGTATATTCACTTTAAATCCCTTTTTAACTAATTTACTCACAACTGCTGGTACAATCGCAACCCTGAAATTAAACATGACATGTGGTAAGTAAATATTTATTCCTTTCACACGTTCGGTATTTGAATCTTACCTATTTTCCACACCAGCACTTGTTAACTAAACTATAGACACTTCATGAAATATTATACCTGTTGTGATGAAATTGAAATAAATTTTGACGCGTGTATATAAAATAAATATGGGGACACTTTGGGTTGGGACAATTTAAGGATATAAGGAAGGAACAACTTACAGTTTTGACTTCTTCCCCACGCTTCTTGGTATTCTGTGCATAGAGACCCTTGTTTTTTATATATAATACCTATGTTTGGTATTGTTTGGTTTGTCAAAGTCATGTATGAAAATAAAAATAGTTTTACCTCTTTTCTTCTTGCCATATCTCTTTGGGTACACCAACAGTAAGTTTGGAGTAGGGTATTCCTGGAACTGATGGAGGTGCTGATGAAGCAGTGGAAAATCCTCTAAGATAATGACGTTTAAATGGAGCATATACACGCCACAACCGTGTGCACCCACACATTGTAATTGTTATTTATATATTTTCTGAAAAAAAAAAGTAAAGTATTTTTTTCTATTTTACAAAATAATACATTTGTAATCATTTCAGTTTTAAACCGAAAAGAATGAGATTCTCAATTCGGTACGTATTTTTTTTATGTATGTACCTACGCAGATTTCTCTACCTTTCACAAGAACCGAGAATTCTTCCGGATTGGTCTCATTTTTGTTTTGGAAAAAATTGGGTCAGTAGTTTTACATTTTAAAAAAAACTGATATTTTAAACCATCGATTTATTAAACCAATTTCCGTCATATCTCGATGAAATGTAGGTAGGTAAAGGTATATATATTATTATTATGAAATCTGCAGTTCAGCAATTTTTCAGAAATTTAGTAATTTGTGCTAAGAATCATGTCTCAAAGAAAGGCCTGAGCAACGGTTGCTATTGACTCGAAGTTGTAAATTTTCGTATTGACGCGGACGGTGGTCTAGTGGTAAAGCCGTATGGGGCGCAGCGCAGAATGTAGGTAATGTTATTTCATTACTTTCATTACTAACAAAACTATACTGCCATTAAGTAGTTTTGATTCTTCATTGACTGACCATGGTCACAATGGAAAATATTTTTTTCCATAGTCCACCAGAATATATTGTTGTAGTAGGTAGGCAGTTGTAGATACAAACATAATTAGGTAATTAAAAGGTATTTTTAATTATCACAATGGACTTTCAGTATGGATTTCTAAATCATTAGTTTGTTGCTCATTTAAATCAAATATTATCTTATCTATTATCCTTATCAACATTTGATACATTTAAAATTTGCAAATTATGTTTCTTTAGCCTTTGTAGGTACTTACCTACTCTATTTATTTAACAAATGGGTGTAAAGATTGCATCCTAAATCTCTGGTAACTTGAACAGTGGCGGCGCTACACCAAATGTAGACGTCGGCGACATCAGCTTTGCGAGGCCTCTTTCATTTCCCAGTCAGAACAAACACGATAAATAGATCTATTTAATCTCTTAAAATAGGCAAAAGTTTGCGAATCGTCCTTTTTTATAGCAGAAAATTCCTGAACTTTTCTTCTTATGACTCCCAAGTCAAAATCGTCAATGACTATTTTACCACTAAGGAGTCTTCTCTTACGGTAAGATAAAATTATTACATTGTTGTCTGTGAAACAAAGCAGGAGAGTGCGAATTTTGTATATTTTTAAACATTTTTGCGAGGCCCCCACAGGCGCGAGGCCGTCGGCGGTCGCCTTTGAGTATAATAGCAAAGGAGGCGTGAAGCGTATAAATCACCGAACAATTTTTTCTGCCACTTTTGGCGCGGGGGGGGGGGGGGGGGAAGTAAACGTCTAGTACTAGCCCCTGTACCACTGTATTTTTCTGTCGTTTTATTGTCGCAACGGATTTTACGTTATATGATGATTATGTTAAAATACAAACATAATAATTATAATTAATGATTGGAAACACTAAGTTTGACGCCCTAGATCGCCTTTCCCGTTTAAAACATCACAATTAACTATTTTCCTAGAGCTCCGTCTCGCGATACAAAACGATACCAACGAAATCTAAGGTAACTTATTACTGGCGCACCTGGTCAGTTTAACTGGTCAAAGGGGAAAAATTGGCGAAAGGGGGAGCCCGTCTATGGCCCCTCCATAGGCTTAGTACTCTATGGCGGTCGCCGACGCCTAGCGCCGCCACTGAACTTGAATGTGAAATGAGGAACCAAACAAAATTCAAAATAATTTTTAAACATTTAAGGAACCCTAAACCATATACTTAATATATAAATAAATATAATAAAATCCACAATGGCTGAATCAATTTGGATGTGGGTTTCAGTGATGTAGGTATTGAGATAAGCTTGGTCTATCATTTAGTAGGTATTTGTTTTATTTAAATCAGTTTGAATTAAAAGAAGATTAGAAGATAATGTTTTATTGCATAGATGAACACATGTTTGCAAGTATAGCAAAATATAGCAATCCAAAATATATTGTCGGTAAAAATAAGTTTTATCTAACATCATACCATTTATACCAGGAGAGGTAGGCAGAAACAATAGATTATAGAATGCCATTTATTATGATTCTGGCAAAGTCCCAAGTCAGACAGATTTAAAATTTAAATTTTCGGGGATAGCTTCAGCTGTTTAAGCTCCTCCCCTGGGTATGTGCTTGATGATGTGTGGCCATATGTAGGCATAGCCAAAATTACAGAACCAACCATACAACCATACAAAAATACTTCTGTTCTGCCATAGAATTAAAGTGACTTTACAGAAGAGAACATCATTCTGAACATATGGTTATTTTTGAATCTGTCTACTATTTTGAGGTCTGAGACCTTACACATAAGAATAATAAATAATGGAAGCTAATTCATCCTGACACTTGGAATCTGAAGGACAGTGAAAATAAATGAGTCTACATATTTTTTTAAGTCCTGCATCATTCTTTTTATTGGGTTACATGTAGCTATATACTTCAATTTATTGAAGAGTAAACAATAATGTCATTCATAATAATTTCATTCATGGAATCGTCATACCACTCTAAAGTGGCGTTATAATCAATGATATACTATATAAACTGAGGTAGATGCGTGATTGACGCTCAAGCTATA
The DNA here is from genome assembly GCA_963924495.1 of Nemapogon koenigi. Classification (NCBI taxonomy): domain Eukaryota; kingdom Metazoa; phylum Arthropoda; class Insecta; order Lepidoptera; family Tineidae; genus Nemapogon; species Nemapogon koenigi. The sequence continues at coordinate 9,138,892 of OZ004632.1, read as the reverse complement.
GCAAGGCAAATGAGAGGTAAGTGTCCCACCATAAATTTGGTCGCGCACAGTCACGCACAATCCTACGACTAGTGTACATGTCTCTCTTGAGTAGAATAATCCGCAAAAACATCAAGAAAAATGACATCTTGTGTGTTCCGCTTTTGCAGAAATTATACTGCAACTGTAAAGGATAGAAATGATATCTCATTTCATTGGTAAGTACAGAAATTTTATAATTATGGACATAACAATATTTTATTAATAATAATGCGCTGTTGCCAGTTCGCCGCTTTTTTATATGAGAGTGATAGAGAAGACAAAACGAAATGGCCGCGACAGACTCAGCGACTGATTATGGGGATGGTTGGCAATATCGGACCTGTCAATAAATTACATGAATCTATTTAAAAAAATTATATATTTTATTAAATGTACGGAAAATGTATATACATAATTATATTTATATTAATATAAATTTATATATTATATTATTGTTGTATGTATAGTATTATGATCTTATTGTATTTATTTATCTTTTAGTCTCCCTAGAAGCGGATTAATAAGAGAAAAATGGATAGAGATAATCAGAACCCAAAGACGAGAATATGATTGGTTGCCAAGTTTTTACTCTAAGATTTAGACGTATGGTGCAACGATACAACCAGCAGTTTTGCGAAGTGGACATATTTTCACATTCTTTGTATATATTTAGGAAAAATATCTGTAACATTCTAAATAGTAGTTAATTGTAGTATATAGTTCTATATTTTTTGGAATTTGCATAAAAATATCCTGTTTTGAATGTATGTATAAACAATACGTTTGTATAAACAAACGTCACTGACTATATGACAGTTATTTTTTTAATATGTATCTATGTTGTAGTAATCCTTGTTGTATAGTTGTTTGTTGTCCAGAATAAAAAAAATTAAAAAAAATATTTAAGACTTAATTTTAAATTATACTACATAATACATAAATAAGTAGCATACTAATATCCTGTACCAAGCCATAATCTACCTCTATGCTAAATTTCATTTAGAACTGTTCAGCCGTTTGAGCGTGATTGAAAGACAAATGGTCTATTTGTTGTAAAGTCATTGATTATTACATTATATTTATTAGTAAAATAAAAGTTTTTTAATTACATATTGTATATTTTATTATTCCAAAAATATTTCTGAGTAAAATATTGAGTGTTCCATTTAGACAATCTTCCCCTAGTTCCGCGTGTCGCAACTTTAAACATATATTTATCTCTTTTTAACAAATGGATTTCGGTATTGAGCTGCGTTTCTCTATCCCTTTCATCGCTTGAATATATAAACGTAAGTAATTAATAGGTAGCTATAGTATTGTTCAAGCTGTTTATAATCTGCATTTAGTATGGGTATAACGTGTCTACTTATAGTACGTCATTGGTTATAATACATTTGATAGACCTAATCACTAAATTAAATAATTAACATTAAGTAAATAGGTATATCTATGGTATATCCCCTATTATACCTTATACCTATGGTGAAATCAAAATCGTGCACACATCACAGTGACATATTTTCTTTGCACTGTTTCCACAGAGCAAGTAAAAGAACTGTTTCAAGAAAGGTTTCAACTCATCGCAAAAGTACGATTGTTGCATTGCATCCAAAGAGTACTTGCAGAAAGAAAGAGACAAAAGAATATAGAGAAAAACATGACGCTTGTGAACTCTTTCATCAATTTCATTATCAACACGGAATTTACGAGCGGTATATAAACGTTGGTTCATTGGTTTTGGTTGCAAGTGTAATATGTAAGTATTTTACATAGTTATTTCCACCGACTATAAGTCGGTGGTTATTTCCGTCATTTTCCGTAGAGGTTTCTATTAAATTAAATGGACCGATGCAACTAATTAATTAAAACAAATCAATAATAAAGATCCATCAATCAATGTACCTACTTTAAAATTAAAATAATTTAAACAGATTAAAATAATACACTTATATTTTATAATTTTGACAATAACTCACCTTCAGTTTCAGTATTTGAATTAAAGTCCTTTTCCTTATTTCAATAATTTGTTCTAAAAAGTTCAAAATCAAAAGCCACTACACAAAAGCTACAGCGGAAAAGAGCGGATATTAAAATATATTTCAAAAATGGAACGCAATGAATACGCGACCGTCTGTGCCCGGCCGGCTGCTTTCTGTTTGTTTGGTTGTCGCTGGTTGGTTGGCTCGTCATAGCACATTTTGCTCCCGCCCAAATGTCAACTGCCTCTTGTTATTATAGTGATGTATAGGCAATTTAATATCGATAAAGAAATGAAATTATTATTTTTGTTTATGCCTTCAATCGTGTAGTCTGTGGTATTCTCATACGGAAACAGAAGAGAGAATCGGTTATTTTTCGCAAACCGGAAGTGTGTCTTTGTCAAATAAATTACTTCTAGCATACCCGCAGGAACATTTTCACATAAGCACTAACATTATAATGTACAACCAAAGGTACGCATACACAGGTATAATGTCAAATGACTTACGTACACATAATAAATTTACTTATAAGTCGCGGATTATAGCTTGACCTATGCGCAGAACACATTTTTTTTTTATTTTCCAGCTGCTATTGATTTCTACTTTACCTTTATATTCTGGAATTGTATAACAATATATATATACATAGGTAACAATATAATTACTTATTTTTTATTTTTTAACACATTTGTAAGTGTAAATATCACACGTGTAAAACCGCCATTTTAGGTCATGTTAAAATTTGGGGACTATAGGTACTTCTATTATTATCACATCTAAATAGGTACACACGTTACACACCACCACACCATATGAGCGCATAATTAAACGGGTGAGTGGAAAAGGGAGAACATCCCTGGGGAAATTTTATAAATATATTTATAAAAAGTATCCTATTTACCAATTGTACAGTAAATAAAAAGCTATTGATTATAGTATGCTATGTTTGTATTCATTTAGCTATTTATGTTTCAATATTGTGAAATATTATCCTTTTTCCACTAAATGCTATAAAATAATAGTAACAATGAGAAAACCTTGAGAAAACTAATGATAATATAAAAATAAAAAAGATACACATTTTACTCTGCGTTGTCGCTGTTTTCTCGGTTGATAGTAGGGTTTGTAAGGAATTTGTCAGAATGGCTTAAAATCATCGGGTATGTAGTGGACTACTTAATTTGAAACGTCTTTCAGTTTTTTTGAACTTTTCCATTATACATATTATCACGTGGAAATGCAGAAGCCAGTCCTTCGATGAATTCACGAGCTTTAATATTATATCCTTTCATTTCCTCAGTGTACGTTAAATGCCTGTACTTACTAATGGTGAAAGACACCTTTTACTCAACATGTTTGCAAGTTTTTTAAAGGGTTAAGGCTGCCAGTCATATTTTGGAGTCTTTTTACTTGAAAGTTCGGGTTTCGTTTTTTTGTCAACAACCTGCAAGTTTATTTGCCAATCCACGTGTTTTGAGTGTAAAATGGATAATATACAATTGAATCTTATCTCTTTTCAACTCAACACTTGCAGGGATGCAAACATTTAACTATGAAGCGAGTCAGGAATCTTGTTCCTTTTGCGCTCAGTCAATGACTCATACAAATATGAATCGAAATCGAACTTAAAGTGAATTTGCCCAAAATGTGGAATATTATCCTTTTTCCAATCATCCAATTATGTGCCTATATTTTTTACACCGATGAGTTTTTATAATCTTAGGTATTTTTCGAACATGCAAAAATCATTAACCAATGAAATTGTCAATACTTTGAGTAAGTGTCAATATGATCGTTTGCTCATCTCTTCACTACTGGTATGATACGTCGACCTAATTATCTACGTACATACATACAGCAGCCAGCTGTACAATTAAATGAAATTGAAGTGAAACAGAACCAGAAGTTAGTTAGACTTATATTTTTTTAAATACAATACCTATTAAAGTAGACATAAAACTTCTAAAATACAACTTTAAGTACAAGACCTTCATCTCCAACTGAATTATTTACTGGTCAATCACCCAAAAATGTATTTTAAGTAAAACAGGTTTTGCTTGTGAAAATAAATAAAAGTATAATGAACTCGTAATTCAAATTCATTTCGTTCGCAACCAAGGAACAAGGAATATAAGTACTCTCTACCTTCGCAACACAGAGCAAATAAACACAGAGCATTCTGAAACCGACAGTTTAAACGTTATATATTTTAATTTTATAAAAATCGATATAATATATTAAAAATTAACTACTAAATTTTATTCAGGACAATAGAATAAAACATACATATTCTAAGAATTATATAATTTAACTTATTACAATTGAAAACCTTACTCTGCGTTGAAAACAATTAAGATTCAAATTCAAACGTTTTGTAGGTATTGAACGTCAGCTATAACCCAGCAAATTGAAATATTCGTTCTTATTATCAAATTTCTATCGAAAGAGTATAGAAGATAAGTTTGAATAGTGCTGTTTTATGTTATACACGTAATAAACTGCCAAACTACTTGTTGTCCTGAATGTCGGTCTGACGTCGTCTGTGTCTGCTGCTGCTGAAAAAGTCCTTTTCATTTGCCGGTCACTGCATTTTAAAACCATTCGAACCGTTTTCAAAAGTGAAATAATTTAATTTCAGAACTGAAACTATGGCTGGTAATGCAACGAAAAGATTCTTAAAACAAGTTACTGAACAGTATATACTTCCCAATCACGAAGTGATTTCTCGTAGCTGTAAGTATAAAAGTTTAATTAAAGTCTACATCTGGGTTGTTATCTAACTTTTTTTATAACTTAAATATTCTTTTTTTCGGCTCCCTCTTTTTCATTAATGTTATATTTATATTGCTTCATAAATTATCCTGCAGTAATGTGATGTTTTGGGGAGCAGAATTTTATGAAAATTTAAATTAACAATGATGTAGGTGTACCTACATAAGACTCCGTTCACATGCAGATTGTATGTATGCAAAATACAGTTTTTAATTTAATTGGTTACTTTTCATCAAAGAAATAACATAAAAATGATTCTAATTTAGGTTTTAACCCATTTGATTATTATAATGTAGATGGAACTGCTAAGAGAGTGGTTGCTGCAAAACCAATTGTGGAGATGGATGGAGATGAGATGACTCGTATTATTTGGGAAAGAATTAAAGAAAAGTTAATTTTCCCTTATGTTAAGGTAAGACAATATTTAATAGTATCATAATACACAGTACTTACAGTACATTATCGAAATAAATAACAGAGACAACAGTAGTAAAACAAAGTTGTATAGAGAATCTTCTTTGTCATTCATTCATAAAGCTCAAAGCAATAAATATTTTTAATTTAAGCTGGATCCTGTAATAATATTTTATAAAGTTTGCACTATATTATTGTAAATAGATACCTACCTATGATCTATATATAACTAGGCGGCATATTCCATAAAAGCATGCTGATGCAAATGGTGGCACTTCACTTGTCTATTTGTAACTATATGTGATTTCGTGTTATTTGACAAACAGGCAAATATGCAATACAACCTTCAATACATGGAGCCAAACCTTACATATTTGCAAGTCTTCAGAATTAGGAGTTATTTGCCAAAATAGCAAAAATGTGAAGAGCCATCATCCCATTACATTGACAATTTTTCTGATTGTGTGACAACAAAATGCTATCAGTAAAATGAAGGTTTAACATAATGTTTTTTTTATCTATGTCCTAAATAATTCAGTTTTATTACACTTGTTGATATCTTTTTGTAGGCAAATACATTTTGTTCTGCAACTATTTGTTATCAGTTATATCCTACAATAACTCAATTTAATACTTTATTTAAATATTTGAACATTACATTTTTATCTTATTTATTCTTCTCAAAACTTCACACTCACAGTCAGGAATATTAAAAAAAAACAAGAACTTACCTGATACTGTCTTCTTTATTGTTATACTTTTACCTGCCGAAACAAACAATTGTTACAGGTACAATTTTAACAATACATTTTGCAAGGTTGTTCTCATAATAATAGGCACAAAACACCCCATTCTCTATCTAAACTCATTATTCATAAATTCTTTTATATATTTTTATATGGGTCTTTTTAATAAAAAAAATCTGACATTGTACCAAGAGGTCTTGATAAGATCTCAAAACACCTTACCACTCATCCTTAGGTAGCCTCAAAAATCAAGGGCCAGAAAGGATTGATCTACTTTTGTCCCGTCACACACAAACATAGGTTTTAATAATATGCTGTGAATGCTGTTGAATGCCGACAGTATACCATTCTAACAACTATATTTTTTTGTAAGACCAGTGCAGAAGCTGCAAACAAAAGAAGGATATGATGAAAATTCTTTACTGAGCTTTACTAATAAAATAACTGAAAAAACAAACCTCGCAAATATTTGATTAATTTGTGCGTCACAAGTTTCTGTTAATGTTGAATGTATAAGTGTAACATCCTATGATATAATTTTATCATAATATATTCACCTTGAAATATTTATTTATTATTTATATTACTTAAGATATTGTAATACATATAATCTAGAGAAGAATGAAGGTTGAAAGATTGACTAAAGAGGTTTATATGCTAGAAGTGAAAGGAAATGCTGGCAGAGGAGGACCTAGGTTAAATATATATAGTTATAAATAAATAAATAAATAGATCTATTTTAATGGAACATATAAAAAACATTGATTGAATGCAATATTAAAAGTATACACATAATCATCAAACATGTATGGAAAAGTATGATGAATATAAAAAAAATTAGTAAATGGCATTCAATTGATAGATAGATGGATGATATTACAAAAAAATAGAGGGGAATATTTTTGATTTGCCCCCTTATTTATAAAGATAATTCTGAAATTCTGTGCCAATTTTCAAGACAGTAGCATTGATAGCTAGTAGTTACTGCAAAAAAGGAATGTAACTTACAGACAGACACCAAAGCAAAACCAATTGTCATTGAATTTGGAACCCTAAAATATTTTTGTCACTGACTAATTGAAACTAAATTCATAGGAAATAGGAACTACTTTCTTTGTACCTATACAAATACTTTCAATTTTAGTTGGAGTGCCTGTACTATGACTTGGGTTTGCCTAACCGAGATGCGACCAATGATCAAGTTACAATTGACTCTGCACATGCAATCCTTAAGCATAATGTGGGCATTAAATGTGCTACAATTACACCTGATGAGCAACGAGTTGAAGGTATGAAATTTTATACTTAATCTAGCTATAGTATCTTGATTATGTTATTATATAATCAGGGTCAAAACCCTCTTATTGTTTATTCAATTAAATAATGGGATTTCGATCTCTGGAACAATATCCATCCACTTAGTGAACATGTCTATAGAGTTTTCATAGTCTGTATGCACGCATGGATGGAATTTTTACATAAATAAAGTTAATAATTAAAAGTATCAAGTGGAGGTATTCCGTTAAAGCCGATGTTTACAGATGAAGGTTTTTTTTAAATTTAAATTAAATATATATAGTTATTATCCTTACGTAAATGCGAAAGTATGTGTTGTTTGTTGGTATGTTTGTCCTTCTTTCACACCAAAACAGAGCAAATAGCTGGCGGGCCGGATAGTGACATTAGCTACAAAAGGGATAAATTCTTGTCACATTTCAAAAATGTTTACTGGTGAAGTTACTAGTAAATAAATAACTCCTTGTTCAGAATTCAAACTCAAGAAGATGTGGCTGAGCCCCAACGGGACCATACGTAACATTCTTGGAGGCACAGTGTTCCGTGAGCCCATACTCTGCAAGAGCATTCCACGGTTGGTGAGTGGCTGGAAAAAGCCTATCGTGATCGGACGTCATGCTCACGGAGACCAGTATAAGGCCAAAGATTTTGTTGTTTCAAAAGCAGGAACAGTAAGTTTGTATCTATTTATTGCCAAAGACTAAATTATTCTTTATTTTTATTCACGGGTTGCCTTATGGCTCCCGGAACCGTGATATCAGTCCAGGGTACCCAGCGGAAAACCAGGTCCTCTTGTAGCCGATGGTAATAAAATTGTGAGGCTATACCTAACGAGTGCCCTGCAGTCATGTTAAGGTATAATTTAGATCTAAAGACTGACAATCCGAGTTAATGGGGTTTGCGTTCGTGAAGGTCGTGAAATGAGGTACGCGCGGTAAAATAACTGTAACTAATGTAATAATTCGCCAATGATGTGTAACATCTAATTTCTTTACTTCCGGTTACGCATTTTCGTCCCATTTCACGAAATTGTTGCAAATTTGTGCCACATATACACATCAACAAATCAAACTTACTTTTACTCGTAATCCCCATCCAGAATACAATTGAATGCGATGTCTGATACGCAAACCATAAATCGCTAAATTTACTACTCCATCTTTATTGCAAATGAAACACCGAGGTAACTATTTTAAAAATAGTTTCAATCGTTAGTTTGTTTTCATTACATCATCAAAAAATTTTTAAATGTTATAGTTAAAAAAACAACATTCCGAAACGACTAAATTTTGTATAATATACTATACTATGAAAATAGGTATATCATAAATGAACACTCGTCTATCTATCGTCACACCTTTTATCCCAAGAGTGGTAGGCAGAGACAATCGAATGACATTTACTACGATCTTGACATACCTTTTTCTCTTCTTTTGTATTCATCACACCTTTCATACATGCTCGGCGATTGCCTTCGATAATTTTTTTTATATGTTCAATAAAAGTTCCTTTCACTTCTGCCATATAAACCTTTTTGTGAATCGTTCATTTTTCATTCTTTCGTATCGTAACATAAGGTAAAATAGGAACACAGAGTTTAATGGAACTTGGGGATTGCTTATTTAGTACTTAGCTAATGCATAACGGTTTTAATCTTGTATAATGTTGTTACGTTTGTGTTGTGATCCTATCTAATAATCAACAGTTAGAGTCACGTTATTAAACAATGATGTTAATTAACTCCGACAATAATTATCGCACTACAATATTGTAAATAGACGTAGCTTTCTTACGTAACTATAAACTACTGTATATAAAATACGTATGTATTATGTATAATTATAATTGAGCTGAAATATTATATGAGATGTAAGAGTTTCTCATACTTTCTCAGATATACGAAATAACCAGAGAAAAAAATACGGACATTAAAATACTTTTAAAACCTGTGGTTTATTTTTTTTTGTTTACGGGTTGCCTTACTGCTCCCGCGGAAGAACAAGTCTCCCTCGTCTAGCCGATGGTGTTTGTGAGGCTATCGAGTGGCCAGTTCTGTTGAGGTATATTAATTTAGAGGGAAAAGTTCGACGTTTGACATCGAAATTAAATTTAATATATATACAATACCACCCCACTTTTTTGCCGTGCTACTTATTTAATCTATGCTAATACGCGAATGCGTTGCTTAATCATAATAATAAATAGAATGACAAGAATATTGGCTGCATTACGAGATTTAAGAGTCTCCTTTTTTGAGTTCCAGTGCTCTTTTTTCATATCACTTAATCAGTTTCATGCTACAATTAATACTGTATTTGAGTCTCGGACATATTTGGCCGATTTTTTCGAAATTCTTTGTGTCCTAATTTTGATTATAATCTGGATATATTAATGAAGTTTTTGATAACGCCGCATCGCCGCAGTTTTCCTTAACTTACGTCACCCTTATCTGTCACGTCTAGAGAAATTGCAATCTTATGATAAGAAAGTTTATCGTTGTTATCAAATTTTATTTATCTTTGAAAATATCGCTGATGATTTCAATTAAAGGCGTGCGCCTTTTTTTTTTAGAATATTATGAATAAGAAATGGTTAAAAATGCGCCCTTCCCCATATAACATTCCAGCTAATAAATAATTGACGAGGCCATTATTCAATTTATAAGCCAACATTTCAAAATTTGTTTATGAGGATTAATGGCCGAGTTGAATTGAGAGTTCATAGGGCACTATTTACGTCATGAAAACACTATGTACTTATACGATAAGTTTTAGTTTACACACAATAAAAACAAACAACAATTACGTTTTATCAACTCACTCTTGTCAACAGGTACTACCTACCTAATGATTTTTTCATGCAATTTCCAAAAACAATGCAAAATTATAAATCCTTATAAGTAGGTTTCTTACACATAATCCAGAATCATATTTTTTATTGACAAATAATAAATATTTTCTATAGGTGGAGTTGGTATACACAACAGAAGACGGCACAGTCCAGAAACACTTGCTGTACGACTTCAAAGGTCCCGGCGTTGCTCTGGGCATGTACAATACTGATGAATCCATACAGGCTTTCGCGCACTCCAGTTTCCAGGTAATATTATGGAACACGCTTTTAAACGAGCTTAGGAGTGGCGCGTGGCGGCGCGTTCTATTATACTACTTAATATTTAGATGGTTACCTACTTTCTTCACGCCCTCGTCTCACTTTGGTTGGGATATGGAATGCGAACTGCATATCTACATAATTCATTAATATTGCACCCTGTGCCAGCCAGAGCTGTTCTTAGCTGCTTCTTATAATAATATCTTCTCTTTTCGTCGATAATACGAAAATTTAATTTTCTAGCTTTGTCAAAAACAATTCGTTTTCAAATTACTTAGTTATTGATTCAGTTTTTAGTTTTATTCTACAGTAGAACCTCGATTATCCGAACCAATTGAGACCGAGACTAGTTCGGATTATCGACTAAATAATACTAAATCGATAATCGATAAATTTTTGGGACGTTAATATATTAATACATAGTTTTTTTTAACACCTGAAAAAAGTCAAATGCTTTTTTAAATATTTTTTTTTATAAAATCGTCGCCGTGGGAGCGAGCAACAATGTATCTTACGCGCCAACGTTACTAAGTCATCGTTCGGATAATTGAGGATTCTGATAATAGAGGTACTTATTTTATTAAAAAAAATAAAACGTGCTTTGGTGTATTCAGGTGGCGCTGCTGAAAAAATGGCCGCTTTATTTGTCTACCAAGAACACGATTCTGAAACGTTATGACGGCCGTTTCAAAGATATTTTTGAAGAGATCTATCAGAAGTAAGTGACTATTCCTCCTAAAATTAATTTATTGTCGAAAGATAGTCTACAAAAATTGCTGCTTACCGACTTGCCAATTTAATTACAATCTTCGATGAAAGCAGTAGTTATTCTAAGCAAAATATCCCTTCCTTATTCCTTAAATAGGTTCGTCACGTAAAAAAACTGGTCATCAACCTGTGTTCTGATCGACTTGCCGGTTTTAAGTTTGCTTCTTTTAAAGTAACGCGACTTTTAACTATGTAGATTCTGAAACTAATATTATAATTCTGCCACATAGGGATTACAAGAAGCAATTTGAAGACGCCAAGATATGGTATGAACATCGGCTAATTGATGACATGGTGGCCCAGGGACTCAAAAGTTCCGGCGGCTTCGTGTGGGCCTGTAAAAACTATGACGGAGACGTACAGTCCGATATCGTTGCTCAGGTATACATTACACACATACAGTCAATAATACATATTTGTTGGAATATATTATTATTTTTAGTATTTTTAGAAAGTTAAAAAGTAAATGAACTCAAATGTAATCTTATTTTTGGAAAGTTGGTTATAATTAAAAACTTAAGTACATAATCCGACTTAGAGGCTTTTCCATCCAAATATACCTCAACAGAACTGATCACTCGTTAGGTATAGCCTCACAAATACCATTGGCTAAAAGAGGGAGGCTGGTCTTCCGCTGGGTACCTTAGGACCGTAACACGGTTTCGGGAGCCGTAAGGCAACCAGTGAAGAAAGAAAAAAAATTAAAATCATTATCTGCTTAGAACGCTAGAATGGAATTTATGCCTTGTCAACATCCAACTATCGCTGTCAGTATTCAATAGTAGTCTATTATTATTATTTTACGTGTGCTCCGAAGCACGACAAGTCCATTAAAGCAAATCTGAAACAAAATGGCAGCTGTTTGGGCTTATCCAGTATCAACAGTACAACATACATACGGTACATTTGCTTTATTTATTTTACTACATTTTTTTATCATATGTTTAATGTAGATATAATGTCATGTTTAACCTTTACGGCATAATATAATATAGAGGTACCTACATTTCATCTAAGTAAAAAATTACTGTAGGGCCTGAAATGTAATACAGTAACTCATTCTTTCTTTGAGGGTTTAAGTTTTTTTTATTTGTAAGTACAAAGAATATCTTTCTTTCAGGGCTACGGCTCTCTAGGTATGATGACGTCCGTGCTTATGTGTCCTGATGGACGCACAGTGGAGTCCGAGGCGGCTCATGGTACCGTGACCCGTCATTACCGCATGCACCAGAAAGGGCAGCCGACATCCACCAACCCTGTGGCATCCATCTACGCGTGGACTCGTGGTCTTCTACATCGGGCCAAGTTGGATAATACTCCCGAATTGGAGAAATTCGCTCTGGCTCTTGAGGAGGTAAGATGAATATTAATCTGAATGTATAGAGAACAAGCGACCCGCTTCAATTGACACAATTTGTCAAATAAGGAACATTGACATGATTGGTTACTGCTCTGCTCCCAAAAGCTGCTTTTAGAGGAGTCGTTTATATATATATTAATATATTATTAAAGAAAATTGGTGCTTAGAATTTTTGGAACGAGTGGGAATTGAACCCTGGACCTCCCGGTACAAGACAACGCTCTACCAATTAGGCTATCCATTCCTTTTATTATTTTTTATAAATTAATATTACAATTACAGACATACACTTATTTCCCGACCGACTAAACAATGTTCTATATTTAGTTTACAAATCACCAAGACCTAAATCATAACTTTACTCAGATTTTGAGGCCAAAAGGCACTAAAACACGATAAGGTTTGTGCAGAGTGCTAGTTATCAATGCAGTGATTGAACAATCTGTTTTATTATTACTAACACCTCGAGATTGCCAATCACAACAATATTTCGCGAAACAATCAATCAACCTACGTGAACTAACTTTGAGATATTACCAGAGGTTTATCATAAAACCTATCTTTAAAATTCTAAGATTATACTGCGCCAAGGGATTTCTATTTTTGTCTAATCACATAATTATTTTTCAGGCATGTGTAGAATGCATTGATAGTGGAAAAATGACCAAGGATCTTGTAATCTGTATCCATGGCATTGCTGATACTAAGGAGGGCATGTATTTGAACACGGAAGACTTCTTGCAAGCTATTGCAGATCAACTTGAACGTAAACTTGCCAAGTAGTTTAATCCCTAAAGATAATAGCTAATTGACTTTGTATTCTAATTTTACATTTAATTTTGACCATTTCTAGATATTTTGTATTATGTTCTTATTTTGTTTTTATAGGAGATTTGATATGGTTGACAACGTCAAAAGTAATGTTATTCACTTGCACTATGTCGGTTTATATTGATGTCTACTCATCTTATATATAAGTAGAACAATTTTATGAAGCAAATAAAAATTATGAAATATTTGTTATTGATAAGCAAATATATTTATATTTGAATTTAATTTTACATAATAGGACACTGTTGTTATCATTAAGTTTCCATTTATAACTAAGGTCAAACAAAATGGCGAAAACAAAGTATACACACTTTGTTGTGTTGTGTTGATTTATGAATAAAACACATTTTATTGTCAAGGTGTTTAAACTAGACTGATAACAGTTGTCACTAAAGGCTGAAATTAAATTCATTAAATTAAAATCTCTCATTTTTAGATTTTGTGAAAAACTTATTTTATAGATTAACTTTGAAGAATGTATTGTATGAGATTATTTTATAGAACATTTTAATATGTACTTATACTTATTTACCTCACATAATTGGTTTTATGCTTTATTAAAGTTTATGATAAACGAGATGAAGATTTTTATTAAAAAAATAAATAAGTAATTGTTGTTATTGGCAACCTATAATGTTTAAGAGCATAATTACATAAAGTTATTTAATAAGTCTCACGGCTGAGATTCCTGAAGTACAATATATTTTTGTAATAAAATACTTCTTTGTTTCATTGATATCCCATTGAACAATTCAGTGTGCAAAATAAACTTCTGGAAGATTAGGCAAGAATTTGACGGTCTTGAATGTCGTGAGAAATATGTTACAGTAGTAAGTAGGTACCTACCCGGGCACACGGCAGAAAATAATACCTTCGTCCTCAGATTGTTCTGTAATCTGAGCCTTCGTCATTGTCATTATGTAAAGCCCGATGTATTATTTTGAGCCGGGTAGGTACTGTATTTACCTAAACAGACCAGAGTGCGCCATCTGTGATTATCTTATCAAAGATAGAATAACAAAGTCAAGTCGTGGTTAATATCAATAGAGGGCGCTAATTAAAATATGGTTAGAGAGTAGTATATTCCTTGATTCATTCCATAATCTAAGATTCATTCACAATTATATTCATTCATCCATTATTCATATACTTCATTCATTCATTCCAATTTATTTTTATAAATTTCATTGTATTTTGTACACCTTGTTTCTGTTTACATTGTATTTTTAAAATGTTTTCTATATTTAAATACTTTTTGATAGTTGCCGGTGTTCAGATACAAAGTACATTTACTGAATCTTGTTATGCTGAAGGCACTTGTTCTGCAGATGTTCATAATAAATATACAAAAGGTAAGAAAATAATAGGTTAGATTCTCCTGGGTATAAACTAACAAAAGTAAAACTTAAAAATAAATTATCGACAAACTGCCCTTCGTTGGTTGTGAAATTGTCAATGGTCATCTTGAGAAGTTGAGATTGAAATTAATTCTTAACACAATACATACAAAGAAATTTTACTTTGTTCACATTTTATACAATACAAGCACTTCAAAACACTTTCATCTTGAGTTATAGACTAAGTTGGCATGGTCAGGGCACAGAATGTTACTATTGCTCATCATCTGGTTGCTGCTGCCTATATTATGTACCTAGCTTTCTTTTCAGAAGCTAATGATTGGAGTAGTAATTTGGTACTTAAAATAAAAAATGCTGTGGATAAGTATGTTTCATGCACAACAGATAACTGTGGTTGTCATAAACCAGTCTTGAACACCGACATGAAACCATTTCAAGATGGTATTACTAAGGTACAGGTTGACTTGGCACTTGCGAAAGGCACTAAATATCAGGTAAGCTATTTAATTTATTTCTGCAATGCAATCTAGTCCGGACCCAAAAATTACAAGCAAGCGGCCCACCTTTTTATTTTATTGATACAGTTAGTAAAAAGGGTGGTCTGTAGTTAGACCTATCAAAATAAAACTGTAAATCTATGATTGTTTAGTCAACATAAGTTATCAAATACCTTAAAATAAATGGTTTTGACAGCTGTTATTTAAGTAATCTCTGAGTAATTTTGACTACTTTCAGAAATTTATTGGTTCTAGAGATAAATATGAAAAAGTTTTTTGGATAAATCAACTATCAAAACTCAGTTGGTGGATATTGCTTATGTGCTCCCGGGATGAGTTTTCTGTTTATAGTGACTTAAGAGGGTAATTTTTATGCCAACATACTTTCTGTAACATATCAGATAATAATATCCTTCCTAACAAAATATTATAAAAGTGAAAGTGTGTTTGTTTGTTTGTCCTTCTTTCACTTGAGGACAGAGGAACCAATAATCATGTTTTTTTTTGCACTGAGGAGGGTTGAAGAGTCACATAGGCTTTGGTATAAATTCTTTTGTTACATTTCAAAATTTTTCAAGGGAAGCCCCAATCTCAAATAAATATGAATTTCAGATAATAAATGGAACATTATACAGAGAGGACAATTGTTATTTTCCTGCAAGATGTGCTGGTGTAGAACATTACTTGAAGTTGATAGCTGGCAAATTGCCAGACACCGAGTTCTCTATAAACACCAGAGACTGGCCACAATTCAATAGTGCTTGGGGACATCAACTTGCACCCATTTTCTCATTCAGTAAGGTACCATTTATTTTAGATGTTTTCTGCTACCAAAAGTTTTGAAAAGTGGCACTGATCTTGAGTCATGCAATACTTTTTTCTAAATGTGTAGAAAAAACTCATGTCATAATTTGGTATAATATACCTGCCTTCCATATTTTTTTTTATATCTAAGTAACGTAGTAGAGGTATTTAAAAATAATACCCATGTCTTGTACTTACTACGTACAAAGTATACCTAGTTTAGTAGGTACTTTTTACTTACACACAATGACAGTTTTTTTTTGTTTGTGAATAACTTTATAAGATGGCAATAGTAGCTTTCACTTTTAATTAAAAAAATATTTGTATGAATTCTTAGTTAGGGTAAATTATCACTCAAGATTATCACTAATGTATGATGCAGCTGCAGCCCAGGATTTCCTTAAGGCCCCAGTCTGGCTGTGCAATTTACGCGCGTAAATTTTGTGATAGATTAAATATTTTATTTTGTTTCATAGACAAATGTTACAAAAATGAATTTAGTTTTAAAATAATTGTAATTTAGTGAAAATTATATATCACTTATAATATACTACATAATTATCTTGTCTAAAACCTGACCAAGACATACCTCTGATTTGGTTTAATGCACTAACTGTAATTTTGGAGCACTTACCAAGCGAAACTGATAAAATAATTGGAAAATCAAATCAGTACAGAAGTATCTTTATATGTTCAATTTTAATGTGGTCTCGCTATCTATAAATCTTTCATTTGCTTAATTAAAGAGCTTTAAATTGTCAAATTTCCCGTAATTTTGCCTACCGGTAAACGAGTGTTTTGGCTACAAATTTTTATTCTAAGTAACTTATAATTAAATATAATAAACAAACAAGTTTTTGGTAAGCAAATTCCAAAAGAAAAATAATTCCAAAAAATTGTTTTTCCAAAAAAACAATAAATTGCAAAAGCCGCTAAAATTATGATATAAAACAAATAATTCTTCCTTTAGTTAGTTCCTTAGTGTCCGCCGAGCGGCCGCAGCGAATGGATGTAGGGATGACGCTCGTTCCTGTTTTACCTCTCGCTCTAACAAATCTTTCTTTCACTCTACAGAGTCTTATGGCGTACAATTGATTCGTACTGACAGTCGCTCTACTTGATTTATTTTACGTGATTAGAAAAAAGATTTTTTAGAAGTGAATACTTTTAACTGGACCGATTGTTCCCAAAATCGATATCCGTGACCAGAATAAAAAGAAATAATAGCTTTTCTTCCGGGTTTACCTGTGTAATATGGTGACTTTGCAATACTTAGCTTTTTATTAAGGATAAGACAAAGGCAAAATAAAAATCGCGTTTGGGTGTACGGGCTACGTAAAATGGGCAGTTACTTTTCTAAGATCACAGAACCAATGCTATTTAGTCACTCGTCAGCTTAGAAAGCATAGAGCTTCGAAAAATCTTAGAGGCGGTAACATTTATCGTAATATAATTTTTACTTCGAAATTTTTAGTGACAACAAAGACAATATTTTTTATGAGATACGCAAAAATAGACAAAAATTCTAAAAACTGTTGTTTTGACTTCTAAATGATATAAATAAGACTATGAAAGAGACTGCCCCTAGATAATTTTATTAGATATATATTGATAAAAAAATCTGATACGAGTCTGTTTCGTGGAATACTTATATCCTTACTAATATAAATGCGAAAGTAACTCTGTCTGTCTGTTACGTTCAAGGCTAAACTACTGAACCGATTTCGATACAATTTGATATGGAAAAAGCTTAAACCCTAAGAAAGGACATATGCTACTTTTTCTTTAAAGACATCTAAGGGTGTATAATAGGGGTTGAAAGTTAGTATGCGGATCCCACGGGCGAATCTGGGGCGAAACGCTACTTCAACTTAAAACGACTGCTACACTGCCCGACCGCCGCGCCGACTCAACCAAAGTGATGGTTCAGAAAACCACCCACCACGACCGACGACTTGCCACGACCGTTCAAGGCCAAGTTGAACCGAAGGTTTGTTGCGAGCAATGTTTCCCACTCCAAAAAAAACCTTTATTATAAATATATATAATTTTCATTTTTATTTTTTTAAGTCAAAACCCTTAAAATCACCAAAATTACCTTAACATTTTTTATAATATTCTTCATTTATAAATTATTTAATATTTCAAATATAATTTCTGGTTCAGACTTTTAAAATTATACATTTGAATATTAAATTATTTTTAGTTATCCCAGGGCCTGTACTCGTAAATCAAAAAGCCCCTTAAACATCCCATCACATTTATTTACCCCCTAAATTTAGGGAAAAAACCCTGGTTGCGGTACGTGTCTATGGGCGAGTAGAGGGGATTGAAAAAGGCGTTCCCACGCACAGAGCAAGCACCAAGGTCAAGTCGGTTCGCACCATCAAAAACTTTCGTAGCCACAGTAGAGGGGATTGTAGAAGACTTTCTATTGGTTAGGTCACGTCGGTTGAGTCGGCTTTCCCACCGTGTGGAAGGCATTTAAATATACCAAAACCAACAGAATATAAAGGGAGTATCACGGGGTTCAGGAAAATAGATAAAAGCACGAAGAAAGTTTATGAAGTCGATTTATTGCTTTTATTGGTACAATTTCTTTATAAAGGCTAACAAAAAGATGTGCACAAGAGTAACCTAAGGGAGTGTTAGAAAGGCAAAGGGCACGCCGTAAAAAATATGAATCTATTAAAAATCTATATTTATACAGAGTTTAGTGCAAGAGATGTAGATAAGAAAAATAATTAAAATCACTTATACAATGTATTCGTGCCCTTGTTTCACTTGTGTATATCTAATATATAAAATTCTCCTGTCACAATGTTCGTTCCCATACTCCTCCGAAACGGCTTGACCGATCCCTATGAAATGCATATCCGTTAGGGTTGAGAATCGGACAACATCTATTTTTCATCCCCCTAAATGTTAAGGGTAGGGGTAGGGGTAGGTTCAGGGGTAGGGGTAGGGGTAGAAGTAGGGGTAGTGGTAGGGTAGGGGTAGGAGTAGTGCAAGCAAGCCAACGTTTGGGCAGGACAACGTCTGCCGGGTCCGCTAGTCTAATATATAAAATTTCCGTGTCACAAGTTAGTTGCCATACTCCTCCGAAACGGCTTGAACGATTTTTATGAGAATTTATATTTATATTCGGTAGGACCGACAATCGGTCGTAAACTATTTTTCACCCTCCTATCACCACCCCCCATTTTTATCGCTATTTTTGTATGAACAATATCCAAAGTTAGTGGTAGTGGTAGGGGTAGGGGTAGTGGTAGGGGTAGGGGTAGTGGTAGGGGTAGGGGTATGGTAGAGGTAGAGGTAGTGCAGGCAAGCCATTATCTATGAAAGCTATATTTTATTTTGTTCGAAAATATCCACGAGCGAAGCCGGGGGCGGAATGCTATTTATATATAAACTGAACATTTTTAGTGTATGACTGGTAAAAATATTTTATTAAAATTACAATTCGAAGATTTGTTCGATTGAGTGAGTTAAGTTCATTCGAAGGTGTACGCATGTGTATAACAAACTTTGCATTGTGCTGCACTACTGCTTGTGCCAGTGTTGTACTGATTCCATATTGCACTTGTCTATCAGAATGCTTCTAGATAGGCTTTTAGAAATTCCACAAAACGGTTCAGGTCCATACTGTGTATCCTTAGCCCCTGCACGTGCCAGGAAGTCAGCAATTTATTTACCTTCTATCCCTGAGTACCCTGGTACCGATTTAAGGATAACTTAGTTTTTGCTGCCCAGTCTATTCAGTACATCAACGCAGTTCATGACCAGCTGAGAGGATAGAAGTTGATGGCCAAGAGAGCCGCCTTGCTGTCTGAGTGTATATACATTTTCTTCTTTATGTAGTGCTTTTGTATATTAGCTTCAGCACATATAATTTGTGCGTATAACTATGCTTGGAATATACTGGCATGTTTGCTAAGATTGATTGCCTCCTTGAAAAGTAGTTCAACACTATATGTTCTACAGCCTACATTATGTCCCATTTTAAGCCATCAGTAATTTCACAGTGTATAGTTTAATAAAATTGTTATGCAGGGGCATGGTGTCTGTTGTCATTTGCATAACAGGATCATCTTGAGTCTACTTTTGCAACGAAATCAGTATCTGCGAATGCCATGATGTCACTTCCAGGTCTGCTACTCTTTTCCAGTTTTCTTCTTTTCTTTTTATGCATTTTTTTCTGTACCTCGGTATTGTCTTTTATTTCCCCTTTTGATTCACCAACTAAGACACAATGAAGATTATTATAAATTTATATAAAGTAGAAATATCAAAATATTATAAGAAACGAAACGATGCTAATAACGGATCGGCCGGCTGAGTGGCGTGTCTGAATATTTTCTTTACATTGAAGTAGATTTTTATTTGTTAAATTATTTAAATACGTAAAAAAATATCACCAACTGACGTCCAAGAAAAAAGCACAGATTCCACGTCCGAAAGGCCCCAGCGCTGCGGGCGGACTGAATTCGGTGCCGGTTAGGTGCGTTAGATGTTACTTTTCCTTGTCATAAGTTTATTTTTTACTGTAACAACTTTTTACTAGGAAATTCACTAGATATTGTTAAGATCTATCGTTGAAAAAAAAACCGTTTTAATCACGTTTCAATAGCTTAAGATAATAGCATTTAAAAATTCAAAAAGGGGTTTACAATATATTTAATTATTAAATAATTTATTAGTTAAGATAAAAACGAATTAGGAAATTCACTAGATAAAGAATGAAAGAACATGATATATTTTTTTTGGAATTATCATGCCAATACATTCAGAGGAAACAGGATTCAAAGTCAGCAATTTTGCCTTGAGCTTCCCCTTAACTGGTCTTTCTCCCGGTTCACCTGTGTAATATGGCGACTTTTTTAATGTATTTTTTAAATATTTAGTTACGTTTAAAAATACTATTTTATTTTAATTAGTTCTTAACGTTGGGTAAATAAATTTAATGTTATAGTATTTCTAAAACACCATTTCATCATTTCTTCCATAAGTAACCCTAAGCGAGTGTCGAATTATAAGTAGAGCAACTTTCGCGACCGTTCGTCTGCATATCAGCGAAGCGCCGCCGCTGCTAGTTTAAAAAGTCGAAATCTTAGTTTTGTACAGCAAGACTGCAGCCTTAAATTTATTGCATTATTAGAGATGCTCCTTTAAAAAAGTTGTGTATTACTTTCAGACTAAAGATTACTATGATATAATGTACCCAGCTTGGAGTTTTTGGGAGGGTGGTCCAGCCATATCATTGTATCCAACAGGCATTGGAAGATGGGACAAACACAGAATATCCATATCTACAGCAGCAGAAAAGTAAGACTGATTGATACAGTCATCTAATAAAAACTAAAATATGTATTAAAAATAATGACTAGGCTAGGGTATCAGATTCTCTTATGTTTTAATTTCATAACTAAAATTCAGTTTTCTTATTTATTATTATTAACAGATGGCCATGGAGCAAGAAGAAAGAAACAGCCTTCTTTAGAGGATCTAGGACAAGTGAAGAGAGAGATCCTTTGGTATTGTTGTCAAGGTCCAACCAAGAACTTGTTGATGCTCAGTATACAAAAAATCAAGCTTGGAAATCTGATGCTGTAAGATTGTATATGATGAAATTTTACTGTTATTTCAAAGAATTATCTATTAAACAACATAATATTATAATGTTGTTAAAGTTTAATTTTTATGTGTTCAACAGGATACTTTACACATTCCGCCTGCATCTGAAGTTTCATTCGAAGAACATTGCAAGTATAAATATCTGTTCAATTACAGAGGTGTTGCTGCCAGTTTCAGATTTAAGCATCTATTTCTTTGCAAATCTCTCGTCTTTCATGTTGGGGACGTATGGCAAGAGTTCTTTTATCCATCTATGATACCTTGGGTGCATTATGTCCCAATAAGTCCGAAAGCAACAAAAGAAGATATCCAGAAATATATACAGTTTTTTAAGGAAAACGATTCGTTAGCTAAGGAAATCTCTGAGAGAGGCTTCAAACACATTTGGGAAAATCTGACGGACAATGACGTCCTTTGTTATTGGAGAAATTTGTTAAAAAATTATTCAAAACTTTTGAAATACACTGTAACTCATGACACTACATTGAAAAAGATCTGATTATATGTAAGTTCTGACTGCAGGATCAATAATATAGTTGTATATTTTAAAAGTATTATATTTAGATTATAAGTTAAGATTTAAATTATACACAATAGATTATTTAGATTCAGCAATGCGTCTAAATAATTTTTGAACATATAGGAAGAATATTTGAAATAAGTGATATTAATATAAAATTTTGAAAATATAAAAATACAAAATAAAATATGAACTAAGGTAGATATATTTTTTGATTAATTAGCAACTTTACAAATACACAATGCATAATAATCTTAAATGCTAATATATAATGTACATACATTATAATTGTAATTTGTGACATTCGCCACAGTCAACATTGATGAATATTCTGAGGATTAATATAATCATTTACTGACAATATCATAATTATGTTCCAATTCCTATGTATTTAAGTAACATTTTTCTGTAGTTTTACATTGAATAAGCAAAAAATTAAATAGGAAAAACGACAGTTTTAGTGAGTTTCTAATTTAGATAAATAATACAAATAAACAAAATTAATATCGCTAGCCTAAACATTAAAATTGATTATCTCACCTAAATATAGATTCTTATAAACTTAATAAAACGACTTAGAAGTTTAGTTCGTAAATTATCTTGATTAAAATTACAATAAGCTTCAATGAAATCTATATATAAACTGCATTATTATATGCAAACACTTTAAATTTTCTTAGTCTGACTATACTTATAGACATGACGGACCCACCGTACCCCTGGTTGTATAGTGGATACTTTTGCGTCCCATAGTGCTGTCCTAGCGCAAACTCAAGAAAATTTCCTTACAATTTAGTATGTAGGTAGGTACTTATTTTACTAATATTTATCGTAAGTAGGTATTATTACTACTTTAAGTATATTGTATACTTTTACCATTTATTTTGGACTGCACGTGTCACGTGTAGAAAAGTTGTTTATTATGAAATATATTCTCGGGATGTAAAGTAGCCTATTCCAGCGGCTGTGGGGTTTGAAACCTTTAGTATAGTCCAGATCTGGCCCGCCAGCGACCATTTCTTATTTCTTGATTTTAAAACAGATCTGCGACGAAAGCGATATAATGACGATGAAGCGTTGAAGGTGGCGGTAAGTGAACATTTTGAGAGCAAAGATGAAAATATTTTTTTTGAGGACTTAAAATAAATATTGACCGTAAATCCACATGAGGGTGGAATATATTAAATATATTTGTACATCCATACTGTAATTTTTTTCCATACCTATACTTACCGAACATATATTGAATACCCCTCGTAGAATTAAAATATAAAATATGGTTTAATTTTTTTGGGTTTTATTTTTTACAAGTTTTCTTTGTTATAAAGCATTCAAAAAAAAAAACAATATTCAATCAACTGATGTAATAGTTTGCATATAATTATTAATTAACGTTATTCGGGCTAACGATTGTATGTGTCTACTACAAAGTCAAGAGATCTTTAAATACATACCCATAAAGTTGAATTCAAAATACATTATTCTAGAACCGGGATCCGATATTTGACAACAGATAAATAAAACAACATATTACTTAAGGACAGTCCACTGCAGCCCTCACTAGCTGAAAATATGAAGTTCGACTAATTACAAATAAAAAGATGCCTACTCATTGTTTTTACAAGTAATTAATTCTGTTTTCTGTCAACAGACACAGTAGAACTGTACATTGATTGGACATCAAAGTCATGCCTTATAAAATTAAATACCACAGACAAGTTTTCATGTCATGTGGTCATAGAGCAATGGTATAACACCCATTTGACTGATGTATATGCGTTATTAGGTCGTATATTCGGATTTTTTAACTGTAGAGTACTGGATACGTCTTTGCTTGTCTCAGTACTTTATAGTAAAAAAA
Organism: Nemapogon koenigi; assembly: GCA_963924495.1. Taxonomy (NCBI): domain Eukaryota; kingdom Metazoa; phylum Arthropoda; class Insecta; order Lepidoptera; family Tineidae; genus Nemapogon; species Nemapogon koenigi. The sequence goes on along the minus strand of OZ004632.1, from coordinate 9,114,917 downwards.
ATGGCTATATCAGGTGGGTGACTCTTGACGTAATTTTTATATCCTCGAGACAATTTTGTTGAAATCGAGTAATCGATTTTAAACTCGGCATCGCAACGAAATTGAACTCGGTATTGAAATTGCCGTCAAGAATAAGCCACTAAAATGAAATGATTTAACTGAAGTCTCTGTCAGGTAAGATAGCCGGTGCCACCATAGACCACACGTACAGACCGACACACAGCCACGACGACGTTATCTTCACCCACATGGACGCGACGTTCTCCTTCGACAGTTGGGAGCTCGGACTGTAACAAAAAAATAAGAAATTTTAATTTATTACTGCGGATATAATTTGGATATTATGTGGATGTGGACCAATAAACAATTGACATTGGAATTGTTTAAAAATAGTTTGAAAAGATTACTTTTGGAGAAATTGTATTACTCAGTGAATGACTATTTGAAAGTTGACATAGATAGAATTTGAATGATAGTAATATTGACATTTTAATTTATGATAACGATTTGATTTCACTGACATTTTGTGTAATTTTTTGTTATTGTTGAATTAATGTATAGTTGTGATGTTTAATTGTAAATGCAAATGAAGTTGTAGACTAAAATATTGTACGCCTTAATAGGCAATCACATAGAGAACACCGTCTTGTGACACCATATTATTATTATACCATACTATGTGAAACAATAAATAAAATGATGAAATTTATATTATCGAATAAAATAAAATCTTTCTTCACTTTCATTACAGCTCTCGAAACCGTGTTACGGTTCCAGGGTACCCAGCGGAAGACCAAGTCTCCCTCGTTTAGCCGATGGTATTTGTGAGGCTATACAACGGTACAGTAGTTTCAGAGATTACCCCCTACATCCAAACTTTACCTCAATATTAGTATAGATATGTAATTTTAGTACAAAATTAGCGACGTGTCATTCCGGTCTAGGTGCATCCGGGTTCTAAAGCCCCATCAATGACTAAATTGTCACTGGTATAATGTTGCCGGTTGATCGATAATTTGCACCATTAACTTTAACAGTAACTAAAGTCAAATTCACTGTCAATTGACCGATTTGACATAATGCCAAAACTGCTTCCATTGGTTGCAATGATACCAAGTTTTTATTGAAATTATTTTTCTGAGCATTTAAAAATAGAAAAAATAATTGATTTTTATAGTTGAGTCTTGGGCTATTTATTGAAGCTAAGCTCGATCCAAAATTAAATCCTGGATCCGCCCTTCCCTGAGACAACCGTTAAGAACCGCAACGTTGCGTGTAATCCTGTAACTCAAAACAAATAAATACAATCAAACTTACTTGAACCAATTAGTCAGCGTCATCATGATGTACAGAGTGGCCAGCGCGAACACAATATGGAAGAAGGTCCAGTTGTACGCCACGCCATCATTTTCATTGTCGAACACTTTGGACTCGGGAGCGTCTCGGGCTGACTCGCCGCCGTCACCTTCTACCGACAGATACCCTGCTCAGCCCCCACATTAATTATGTCTAAATATAAACATAATATACTATCTAAGAAGTACTAATACGGACTCCTTTCTTGGATGTCGACAAACATTTACACAAAGTTTTTTGGCATTCTAAATAATCATGCATAGTTTTTTTCGCAAATTATTATATTGAACATTTCCCATAGTGTCGCATATTCATGCCAAGAACTGCATGTATTGAAGTAGGTACTTTTTATGTAATATTTGATATAAAAAATGGAAAACTACCTATGATACTTATGTTCTTCGCAAAACAAACAAAGCAAGCAGTACCGTAAACGTAGCAAGGTTACTTTTCTTTCCTTCACATATAATATTCGTCATTTTAGCGGGCGCGAACAAATACATCCAATGTATAAAAAAATATCGAATTTGCAAGCTCTTAATCTACCGAAGTATACTTGGTTAGCGTAACTAACTTACTACATTCGCTTCTGATCTTTTCTATCCAAAGAAAACGGTCTGTCTTTCTTTGAATAATATTTTTTACATTAAAAAACAACTTTTTTAGATTCTAAAAATTTTCAAAAACACTCCATGAAATATAATATCCCATTGCTGAACACAAGCAATTGGTAAAAAATAAGCACTGTCAATAAAAAGACCATGAAACACATTTAATGAAGCATGAAGGTAAAACGAAAGAAGTACAAAAATGAAGTTTGGGAGGCAAGAAAATGAGCGCTATCGGTAATGAAAGTTAATGTCAAGATGACATAAAAATTGAGCGAGGAAGTAACTAGATATTATGGCCATCAGAACTCTTATAAGTATATAATTTTTATCCATCAGATGTCAGAACGACTCATCAGTGTCATTTGATCTTTCACATTTTGAAACTGCATAAGTAAAAAAACAGTTTCCGTAAAAGAGGTTGATCATGGAGACCAAAATGTACCGTTATGTTGGAATTGATTTAGTTTACAAAAAAAAATAAAGAGTTATATTTCTGTACTTTGCTGTGTTGTCTGTACAATTTTATACAAAATAGGCTTGGTAGTGTCGTTTATTGTAAACAACACTACTAGTAGTGTGGCTGGTAGTGTCGTTGCCAAAAAACGATTCTATGGATAGTGTAAAGTACTCTGACGAAAATAAATACATTTTGGGTTTCAGAAAGAGACGAATGACAGAAACCACGTTCTACAAAATCGAAGCTATCGGATAGTCTCTCTCTAAAGGCCGAAATGTATTAATTCGGCCGGGTACTATGTACCTATTCTTTTCATGGGGGCAGACTCACAAACAATGGGTAAAAAAAATCTACTAAATAGCATATTGTGTGCTATACCACTCACCAATGACATATGTTGTGCACTTATATACTGAAATTCTATGATGACTTTTAAAATATGAACATATATCCCAAAACCTCACCAAATGGTCACGACATAGTAACTACAAATCATTCCAGTACCTTTACCTTCATTTGCAATCAACCCGTCTTCTCCTTTGTGGTGTTGAGGCCATGTGTTATACAAAATATATTATTATCTACTTTGTTGTACGTTGTTGACAGAGCATAAAAATAATATAAGTATTTCTTGCAATGTTAATACAAGCCGTAAGTAATAGCATGCAAATATAAATAAAACATTATAAGAGCAATAAATATTAATGTATATTACATTATTGCTCTCACTGCACCCCGAGTTTCTTGTATCTCGTCCTATCATCAAGAATCGATTATACGACGACGAAAAACCCCGTTCCAACTTCAGCTTCTAAGCATTATAATAGTGACTATTAAACCGATTTTGATGACTCTCAAACCATTTGAAAACTAGACCGTAAGTACAAAATCTGCACTTGGAACATTTCATTAACCTATCACAGTATAACACAGGAGACATTCGAAAGGATAAAATAATTATAAAAATATCAAAGACATAATCACCTGCGCTTCCCTCCTTCGCCAGGATATGTTCGGACATTGTGATCTTAGAAGAGGAAGATGCCGTGCGGATAGAAGAATACAGCATGCTGCACGCCCAGATACACAACCCAATGATGGACTGCTTATCAAAGGTTGCCTAGAATAAGGATCAACTTTAAAAAATATGAACGAGTCTTCAATGTGAAAAAAATTGAGTCAATCTGCCAGTCATTTGAATTTACTTCCGTAGCACAGTTCACGGAATTAATCCCACCAAGTTAATTCCACATGCCTACCTAAGATGCTGCACATCAACAATTCAACAAAATGTGTTTGCCCCAAGCAAATCGTTAATATTCATTACCATAGGCCATACTTTTGTACTAATTCACATACACTGCTTTGCCACATTTGGTTAGCATTGTGGTAGTCTTCTACAAAATTTACGAAAAATGTAATAATATGAAGATGTGTGAATTAAAATGATTACACTCTGTTCATCATAATGTATATGGGTAAAACAATATTAACTTTTAAGATATTCAACAGCATAAATCTAAAGTTTTTTATTTACTTACATTGGTTTTGTAATCATAGGAATAATATGAAATATTAATTATCTTCATTTATAGGTTATCGTATCGTCATCATACCAACATTATAATGAACAGAGTATATAATGAATGATTGGTGTCAATCCAAGTCGTAACTAAGTTAAGTATTCTGTGGTAAAAAAACTATATTTAAAAAAATAGTGCAGAATTATGTGAAAATACATATATATACTTCATAAACATGTACATACCCAATATATATCCTTTGTATCCTGGTTAACAACATACATACATACACATATATTAGTATTATAATGGAATTCCTGTTGTGATATTGAATTAGTATAAGTATGTTTGAAGAATAAAATGGGATTCCACATCCGGTCATGGCGCCGACCGCACGCGTTTTCGTCATGGCGTGATGTGGAATCCGGTTTAATCCCGGCCGCGCTGTTATGGTTGTGATTAGTTAGTGATTAATAAGACATATCACAGTCGGCGGGATAATCTTAGCTACCGATTTATCGGCTTACTATTGCACAAGATTAAACACTGGAGACTGGCAGAATTGCGACGAAAGTCAGCACTGTTGCCATATATCAAAAGAAGAAGAAGAAGAAGAATAAAATGTAAAATATACTTAATGCACTAGACTATTATATATTTGTCAGAATAAAAATTATTTAAAATGACTTTAGAATCGACACGAAATTTGCAACCCTTCTCAAATACCTCCTGGGATAAAGGCATAATTTAATTTGGAACCACAAACGGGTACAAATTTAAATTAAATATAAAAAAATATTTTAAGCCGTCATCGGGGCAAAGTATGCAGGCGAAAAGTCTGCATTTAGAACACAGTACATTCATTACACCTTATTATACTCTGTTGTTCAACATATGATGGTATCCGTGACAGCTAATAAAAATAAACTTTTGAGATATTTAGCAGCACAAATAAAAAAATTATTTCAATATTTATTAGTATCTCATTTAATTAGGGAGCTCCCTAGTTAAATTTGTTTTTGTAAGCTATGCTATATTTTAATGTTTTTTTTAAATTTATACTTTATCAGTCAACCCATCATATAATGAACAGAGTGTAGGTGCAGTAAGGGGCTGTCAGTGATAGTAATCCCTGTTTACTAACATATATTAAGATATTTACAATTCTCACCTTAGTATTGTCATTAGACCCGATAGACGCGTTGCATTCTCCCGGAGAGTTGGTAAGCGCCGACCAAGTGAGGTAAATGACGTACAAAGACACCATAGACGATTGTAGCAGACCAGATCGCGGTTGGTATTCCTGCACTTTGGGCAGAATTGATATTCCACTCATAATTGCAATGAGTATAAGATTGATTGATATGAAGAACTTCGAGAGATCACAACCGTCGGCCTGAAAAATGTTAATTTAAATTTTATGAGTCTGACTTTAACCACCATTTTGATAATTAGACTAAATTACGATGCGCATTATGTCATTGAATGATTTTATCTCTATTCACAGTAGACGGAATTAATAATACTCATCGGGCTTTAGAAAGAGACTTCGGTTTTCTAAAGGATTGTATCTGTCGCGCAACGAGGAGAGAAATCTAGCCTGATGGGTATTTTTTTTGCCGACTAATAATATTACTAGTACATCCATACTAATATTATAAATGCAAAGGTAATTTTGTCACGCTTTCACGGCTAAACCACTGAACCGATTTTGATGAATTTTGATACGGAATAAGCTTAAACCCTAGTGAAGAACAAACTACTTTTTAGGGTTCCTTACCCAAAGGGTAAAAACGGAAACCCTATTACTAAGACTCCGCTGTCCGTCCGTCTGTCTGTCTGTCCGTCTGTCACCAGGCTGTATCTCATGAACCGTGATAGTTCGACAGTAACTTTCATAGATGATGTATTTCTGTTTCCGCTATAACAACAAATACTAAAAAAACAGAATAAAATAAATATTTAAGGAGGCTCCCATACAACAAATGTGATATTTTTGCCATTTTTATAGAAAGATAATGGTACGGAACCCTTCGTGCGCGTGTCCGACTCGCACTTGGCCGGTTTTTTTTAATTCAGCCTCCTAAGGGATAAAATATAGTATAGGCCCCGACGGGTGAAGCCGAGACATTGCAAACCAACTTTATTTAAATTCAAAATGGGGTAAGCGTCATTTATACACGAATTATTAACATAATATTGTAAACTTGACTTTTTAACATCTATAATACTTACTTTGGTGTAGTAGACATATAGAAGTACAATTCCCGTGAGCGTGAGAGCAAAGCATATGAACATTGTGGTAAAAAGTACAGCATACCATTTCTTCGATTCCGTCTCTTCATAATTTGCTGAAACAATATTTTATATGTGGACAATACGTCAAAAAAAAGAAACTTGTAACTATTTAATTTGTTTGATGCATTATAAATATACAATAGTTAACTTTTGCCTCGGGATACCCAGTGGAAAACAAAGACATGATTTAGCCAATTATATTTTATTGCAACTACCTAACAAGTGGCAGCTGTGTAGAGGGGTATTGCATCTATCTATCTCTATTGTAGACTGTATTATTCTTACACTTCAGAGATAGAGCAACATAATAAATTATTAAGAAGTATATACTTACAAACCCAGGTCTCAGCACATGAATGAGCAAAATCTACTATCAAAACCAATTGTATTATAATAAAGCAAAATCCACCAATCATTCCAAACACCATCCATGTTGAGGCAAACTCCCCTTGTGGTATGAAAAACGCTCCAATTATTCCAGCAATTACAATCACATATTTTACACCCCAGAATCTGAAATTGCAATTTAATTTAGTTAAAAACATAGTTATATAATAATATGTGGGTATATTGAATATTCATAACTTTTACTTAATCAAATAAAAAATCCAAGGTGGTATAAGGATGTGTGTGTAATTTTCACAGGCTTTGTAGGGTTTGTTTTTCTGTATACAGATTTTTTTATAATTTACATTTGTAAGAAATATTGAATATTGAAGAATTTTGAAACATATATGTCTATATTTTACTATATTTTGGGCTTGTAGTATAAGTAAATAGTAAACAAATGTTACCCATTCTGTATACCAGCTCTTGGATCCTTAGAAGACTTCACACCAATCATAATCAACGCCATCAACACAAAGAAGAGACATGTTGCAAAACAGATTCTAAAATAAAAACACAATGACTTTTATAGCAATCAATGTGGTTGAAATGTATAGATGGGTAAGTTTAGATCAATGTTTCTCAACCTGGTTGTCTCAATTCCATATTAGGCAGAAAAATAAATTTATTTTAAAGAACAACAATTAATATTTTTAATAAATTAATATTTTTAATAAATTAATATTTTTAATAAATCAATATTTTTATTGAAAATCAATGAAATGTGAATGACTGTAACATTGATTATACTAATGTAAAATATTTGAAAATGTTAAATATGGGTTATTTAACATTTATTTTTCTAAAACACCAATATAAAAAATTTACATAGAGGATTCAATGATTTCTTTTCTATGTCTCTATAATTTCTTAGCATAAACTAAGTACTGCAGAGATTTATATTTTATAGGCAATAAGAAAAGTTATAACCTTTTTTCATGAAAACAATATTTTACAAGTATTGTTACCTGTAAACTGCCAGGTAGCCAACAGCATCATCACAATCAACTTTGAAGTCAGTTGGCACTATAACTGAACTGCTACTACTTGCATTTTTACAAAATGGTACCTGAAATACAAAATGGAGTAAATTTAGTAAATGCATTTTTATTTGAAATATTTCAAAATGTTACATTGAAGACCATATTATTATATTATTTATGTACTAGCTTTGCCATTGGATAATATTGAAATGCAAAAACAATTACCTACTTGATACATAACCTTTTTATTGTAATAAAAAATAGCAACAGCATCTGCAATGATGTCGCTTTACAATAGAAAAATGACTTTAATTTTAGAGATTACTTCTTACAATCAAACAAACCAACTAACAATCTCTCTTTATAACAATAATACATTTGTATCAAACTATCATTACACCTTTTATATCAATAGAGACAATCAAATTGGCTACAATCCTGACATACCTCTTTCACTTTTATATTCATCATTTATATGGCAAAAGTGGAAAGGAATGCTGGCAGAGGACAAGCTAGGTATACTTTTATTGAACATATAAAAAAGAAGGCAATAGAAAGGTATATTATCTTATAAATGAAATAATTTAATTAGACAACAATATCTTTACTTACTTTCATAAGCGCCCCATGTAATCCTGGCGCCAATGTAATACAAGCCGTAACCATGACAAGAAGAAGCATAACTGCATACATGAGTCTTGTTGATGTTGAGTTAGCACAAGAGGGGCATGCCGAACAGCAGAGAGAACATGCTGTGCTTCCACAGCAACATGCTAACTGAAAATTTTAAATATCTTTATTTAGGTAGCCTCTTAAATTAGACTGGTTCACAATTGACCATAAGTGCTCTAGAAATTGATTTTCATCTGCACTTCCTGGCTATACCTACGATGGGTGTCGATGGATTCCTCGTAATTTAAAGAACATGAAACTGGAATCGTAGAGTATAAAAGTGGTGGAGGGGGGAGTTATGGCCAATCAAAGATGGCGGCCACCAGCTTCATAAAAACGCTATATCTCGATAAATATTGCACGGATTTTAAAGATGTTGATGTTTTCTGAAAGGTAAAAATATCCTGCATCTTTCATTTATACACTTCTAATAGATATATGTAATCGTTAATGAGTTATCTTATAAAATAGAAATTTTTCAGAAATGTTCAGAGACGTTTTGTCGAATAATTCGTTAACCATAAATTTTTCGTGAATCAAAGTTAATACATACAATAAGTAGTAATTACTCAGCTATTCAAAAACTTAAGTATAATAACGCTAGGATGTTAAATTACTGAGAAATCTATCCAAACATGTGCGTCGGTCGGCGTGGCGCCGCCGTCACTGCGTTGCACGTCGTCGGTTGCGTTTAGTTTATCTTTGTGTTTTTATAGGTAATTTGGTAAAATAAAACAAGAAACATGAAGTATATATTTTTTATCAACTAATGTCTTTATAACACAGATTTAGAATATACCCTCATACCCCCATATGCCCTCCGGCCTTTGCTTTAAAGTGGGACAACTCGTCAATATGAAGAACGTTTACTATGGAAATAACTTTGAAATAGACATACCTACTGACTAGACCAAAATGTATAAAACAGCAGATTTGTTTTTTCGCGATTTCAAAGTTGGTCCCATACTAAAAGTTGTTCATATCTATGAGTATTATAATATGACCACTTCTCTTTATGTCTTTGTCGACCATAATAATATAAACAGCCTGTATAATTTGTTTTTTTAAACATCAATTAATAACTTTAATAACAATTAATAACTAAGGATCCAACGACGAATAGACGGGGCAAGGGTACTCATAGGCATACTAACCTGCTTCAGGAAGGAAAACACTCGTCCGCGAGTGATGCGTTTTGTGCATCGAGCCTTCTCAGGGATTGACATAGGACCCCGGGAATATATATCTCGAGTCACAGAACGCAACGACTTCCTGAAGCACAAAGTTTGTGCATGGGCGAACCGCATTCGCAGGTAGAAGTTGCGAGTGAATCGATACGTCCAGAATCACATTTTCCAAAGCGATCAAAGGCAGGTTTATAGAGACTGGGAACGATCTAAACAGGGTGTGACTGAGGGTAGTCTACCCGATGTTGAAATCATGAATACATTCTGGCAAAACATCTGGTCGACGCCCGTCAGCCACACGGAAGACACTTAGATAGGGGATGTTGAGCGGGCCTTTGAGTCTGTGCCAGAGATGGGGTCTGTCATTATAGAACAAGAGTTATCTGTGTTATAGACCCCATCGATGTAGTTTGTGCGATCCGTCTTATGGCAAATTGGAAGTCTCCAGGGCCGGACGGACTACACAACTATTGGCTAAAATGGATACGCAGCTCACACGTCCGCTTAGCATCCCAATTCCAAGACGCAATTGAGTTTGGATCGATCCCAGAATTTATGACCACAGGCATTATCCGCCTACTTCATAAGTCAGGTAGTGCCACGGATCCTAAGAACTATTATATAGACTATAGACCCATAACATGCTTACCTACTATCTACAAGCTCCTTACTTACATCCATTTTGAGAATCAAAATTGGTTACCATATCGACACAAATTCGATCATGTCTGCTTCTCAGAATGGATATAGGGCTGGGTCCCGACGTACTAAAGAACTTCTCCTCGTAGACATGACTAGGGCCCGGATTAATATGTATTTACATATTTTTATTTGAAATTGTTTTCGTTCTTAATTATGGTTTCTACATAAAATATGTTATTTAGATCGTGAAAATTCAGATTTTATTTTCCATATTTTAAATATAAATCCATATTCCACAAAATATCAATCAATTATCCATATATCAGCCCTATGAGTTTCCTAAAAATTCTGGCTCGAGAATTCTTCCACTTTACTAAATGAACATTTTAAGATTATCGAAAATATCGAAAAGGAGGTTTCTGAATCGGGAGGACCCGTTGCTGAAGTTGCTAAGCAAAAATTTAGTTACCTACGTGATAGAAAAAAACAAAGGATTTCATATCCTAAAATAAAATTTACGGCATGCTGTGTGGAAGATTAGAAGGCGACATAGACGTGCCCTACTCACTTGCAGAATTATGCAAATTTAAATATGCTAAAATCAGATCCTGTGATGTTGAAAGATCATTCAGCCAGTACAAAGCATTATTTCGTCCAAATAGAAAATGTTTCAATTTTGAAAATTAAAAAAAACACGTGATTATTGATAGTGAAACGGAAGCTGAATAAAATTGTAATTTTTGATTTTTTGCAATAAACAATAGTTTTATTTGAAATGTTGTTACTTTTTATTGTACATATTTTTTCCATATTTTCGTTTTTTCAGTCCATATTATATTTACATATTTCGAAAATTTTAATATATATTTATCCGGGCCCTAGACATGACCATTAGTCAACAAGGTCGACGTAACTGAAAGAATCTATCGGCATGCTGGATAGATCACAAAAAAGCTTATGACTCTGTACAACATACCTAGCTCATGAGGGTGCTGGAGTTGTATAAAATCGATACAACTCTACGCACCTTCCTGGGCTCATAATTCGGTATGTAAAGTAAAAGCTAAGGTACGATTTTTATATTTTTATTTTAAAGATTAAGCTATTTTAAGAAACTAATTTGAATATTTTTGATTTCTGTACAGTAGTTTTTCTATAATAAATTATCAAAGTTTTAGCACTGATGAAGTCATTTTGTCGGCTGAATACTTCAATACCTTTGATATGTTGGTACAGAAAAAAGAACGTCTGTGTTCTTTGACTTTGACATTCAACAAACAATAGTGTTGCCGTCTCTAAACAGTACACAATCTACCAAAACCTACCACTTCTACATAAAACATATTAAAACAACAACAAAGAAACACATATTTACGGCTTTTATACCGTAGTCTCCATAGTTGTTGTGATACAAAATATATACAAAGGTCAAAGAATATCCTACCATAAAAAATGCTTAAACATTCTTCCTTAATTAGTTATAAAAACTACTGAAATAGTAGTATATCTAGTAACAGGGTAACATCGGTTGACAAGTTGACAAGTAAATATTTTGCTTATATTTAGCCGATATAATGACGTCATTCATAGGTGAAATGTAGGTTAAGTTAATTATTTGTTTTTGAAAAAATAAAGACAATCTCACGATTTTAAGAACTATAAATTGAAAAATACGGATTATTAAACCAATATCTCGAAACGGTTTTGGATTCAGCATACCTTAACTTTTACTTTACATACCGAATTATATGGGGCACTGGAAAACAGTCCTCATCTATCCAGGGTGCCAAAGGGCTTTCGGGGACGACGAACTACTCAGAATTAAACGGGGTATATTCCAATGCGCTTCGGAAGGTTCTACAAGGCTCTTCATGGTTCTGATGTAGACCTTTTGACTTCCGTATCATGGCTACGCTTCGGTGATCTCTTTGGAGAAACCGAAGGTTTAACTTCTGCAATTATGGACGAAGTAGTCAAGACGAATAACTACCGGAAATACATCATGAACGACGGCACGGCTGACATCTATCGAGTATGCCACCGTCCCGGAGAGTCAACCAGGCATGTTATTTCCGGTTGTTCTCGTCTTGCTTTGCGATACAACCTTGTAGTCACGGAAGTAACGTATTACATGTATGTGCCTGAACCAGTTCTTGAAAATGGTCATGCCACGCTATTCTGGAATCGATCTATCATCACAGACATAACTATTGTTGCTAATAAGCCTGATATTGTGTTGGTAGACCGATCAGAGCGCCTTGCAATTGTAATCGATGAGTAGTATATTCCTTGGATGTCACTATCCCACATGACGACAATATTGTGAAAGCTGAGAAAGATAAACAATCAAAATATCTTGACTTGGCTCACGAGATTATCGACCTGTAGGATGTGAAGTCGGCGATCATTGTACCGATAGTCGTGACTGTTTATGTCTGTAATGGTCTGTTTGCCAAGAGTACTGACCGACACCTTAGAAGCCTTGAGATTGGCGGTTGGGTCAAGAGTCAGATCCAGAAGGCAGTACTCCTCAGCACGGCACGTATTGTGAGGAGGTCTCTTTCTCTGCAGCCCCAACCACCGGTAGTTTGGGTATTTACCTCGCTTCCGGTGGATAACTCCTTTTCTATATTTTTATTTGTTTTTATGTTTTCTTTTTATATAAATATGTAAAAATATAATTCAAAGAAATTAATTGAAATAAAGAGAATAAACTTAATAATAAATAAGTAATTAAATCATAATTTTGACGTAACTTACCACAAAGGCAGTCAAATATTTTGTGTGCAAGGGGGTCTAAATATTTTTTTTTAGTAATAAGACAGTCTTTGAACTTCGTTATCGTCACTTTGGTTGCATTGCGAAAATACTTGTCATTCGTGTTTTGAGATATGAGACACAAATTAAAGTTTACTTGTAGATTTTTTGCTCTTATATTAATTTCATCGACTGTTTTTAAATCCATGTTTCAATTATTTTTGGTTTAATTTACACAGGATTAGACTAAAGGTAAATTACAAAATAAAAATCGGTGACCAAAACAAATGTTTAGCATTAAACGTTCGTTGCTTATGATTGTTTAAACCTCCAGATCAATTAATACAAGAACGAGCGATACGGCGGCGGAGGTGCTTTACCCGCCTGCCCGCGCCCACCACTCGCGAGTCGCGGCCGATTTACACAAATTAATTTATGTATCTTAGTGAGTTTTTATCCTAGCATAATGATACTTACCTTTCTGAATAGCTGAATAGTTAGTGCATATTTTATGTAATAACTTTAATTTACGAAACATTAATGGTTACCGAATTATTCGACGAAATGTCTTTGAATATTTGCTAAGATATCTATATTTCATAAGATAACTCATTAACGATTATATATACCTATTAGATGTTTATGAATGAAACATGCAGGATAATTTTACCTTTCAGAAAACATAAACATCTTTGAAATCGGTGCAGTATTTGTCGAGATATAGCGTTTTTACAAAGCTGGTCGGCCGCCATCATTGATTGGTCATAACTCCCCCCTCCACCACTTTGGTACTCTACAACTCCATTTTTTTTGTTCTAGAAATTACTAGGAATCCATCGATACCTATCGTAGGTATAGCCAAGAAGTGCAGATGAAAAAAATCATCTAGTACTATGGGTGAACCAGTCTAAATAGTTTTTCTGTCATTGGCGAAATTTAGTAACTTGTCGGGTTGGTTGCAGATGTGGCCAAGGGTAAAAGTCTCATATTGAAGGGTGACTTCTGACTTCCTCAGTAAACACTTGAATGTTAATTGGATCTATATTCATTCATAGTGTTTAAGTTTAATAAAAAAAATGCGCTTCTAGATATTGTAAGAAAATTAGTAGTGGCGTGCCACTGGAGTGCTTCTATAAGTGTCTAATTTGAAGGACCCTAACTAATAATAATATTCTTTTGCAGAGATAGTTGGAGAGTGTGACATAGGCTACTTTTTATCATGGAAATCCTTCAGGATCAATTCTCATGTCACATTTTAAAATTTGGACAAGTTAAGCTGTGGCGGAAAGTTAGTCTGTCCATAATTTCACAAACAATGATTTCTAGTGTTGCATACTTTACTTTACATAAGAATAAAAGATATAGATGTCAGTAAGTATGTCACATTCATAATAAGAAAACCATATCGGAACTCCTCTCGCAGTTAATTTCTCAAGCACATACAGATATGAATGGATTAAAAACCTCAGTCAATTTAACAATAGTGATAAGGTAAGGCAAGATACAGATAATTAGGTACAATGAAAATCTCAAATGAACTCCTGTGGGTTATAAACATTAAATAGGTACCTAATTAAATAGGTGTCTAGGTAGAACTATTTTTAATATCAAAATTATAAATATATTTAAAAAATCTTCAAACAATAAACTTAAAACTTGTACTTTTACATAATTGGCTTTCGCCTGCCATTTTCTTATTAAAAATTTCCTTGAACAAAGAAAATGGATGAAAGTAATTTAATTAGATTGTTCCTTACAACAGAGTATATTTATCAATTAATAAATTGGTTTTGTTATTGCTGATTCTTTTAGCTTTTTAGAACAATGTAGAAATTGACCTGAAATAATGATTCATCATTGATAGGATGAGAAATACACTATGAAGAAGTTGTTTACCTGTCCTAAAGAACACAGTCCTAAAACAGCTCCCATCTTAAGTTATGGTGGTATTATATCTTTTATAGTATTGCAATAATAAAAAGTAGCCGCAGAAATTGGTAACTTCGTAAACTGGCAAAAGCAAATCAAATTACACAAATAATCACACAAATATTTTGACAATACGAATAATTTTAGAAAATTTTATGAAACAAAGACAGTGTAGGAAACTGAAACGGAAAAATTTTACGAAATAAAGGACTGTGGACATACCGATTTTGAGCTAAAGTAAAATTATACTCTATGGATTCATCAGTGGAAGTTTTTGTTTTGGTTGACGTTTATGGTTGCTGCTCTGCTCTTCCCCTTTCGGTCGTAGCGTAGTACAATATTATATAGATTAACAAGAAGACCATAGTATATACTATATATACTAATATATGTACGAAGAAGACTAAAACTCAATGCGAAGAAATAATCTCAGAAAGAGAAAGATATAAAGTTTCGTAGAGATAAAGCAAGACAAAAGTAGCGTCGCAGAAACTGGTATTCGAATAATTATGTAATAATATAGATTTTACGATACCCGAATAGATAAAATACTTGATTTTTTTAATACCTACTCGTAAACTTTGAGTATGCTGGAGTCAGAGTTGCCGGATGTTAGACTTCTAGAAAAATAGAAGGCAATTGTTTGTCTATGGTCAAAAGTATTGGTTCAATTTTAGCGCCAAGTGGTGGAATATTTAAAAACCTCAAAAACCAGAAAACGGCACTATAGCGATTAACCTAACTAATATTATATGTGCGATGTGTTTGTTTGTTTATCCTTCTTTCACGCTGCAACAGAACAAGGGATCGACGTGATTTTTTGCATAGAGATAACTGGAGGGCCGGGGAGTGACAGACTTTTTATCCAGTAAATCTTTCCTTTCAATAATTTCCACGGTCGAAGTCGGGACGGAAAGCTAGTACCTACCATATAATTTGAAGCTGGGGCGAGCTATTGAAAAGTAATTATGTAGGTATATACTTAACTAGCTTTCCGTCCCGGCTTCGCCCGTGAAAGTTTTTGAAATGCCACAAGAATTCAATCCGAAGGATTTCTGGTATAAAAAGTAGACTCCATCTATTTCTGTTCAAAAATCATGTCTATATATCCGTTGCTCTGTATTGACGTGAAAGAAGGACAAACAAACAAACACACTTTCGAATTTATATATAATATTGCTCTCACTCTCACTCATGCTCAAAAAGGTACTCTTTGCTCACGGTGGATCCCACACAATTTGACTGAGGCTCAAAAAAACGGAACGAGTCACTTGATGCAAAGCCATGCATTTGCAAGATTTAACGAAGGGTCGATTAACTAGAACGTGGTATTTCTAATAAGTTTTGTACAATACTTGGTTTGCTGAAGTCCGTTTTTGTATGGGACAAAAGTTATGAGGCGGCTCCTTAAGTGGCGCTCGTACAAAGTGACGCGAAGCGGATAACCGCTTCTTTGTTTAGCAAAGCTGGACACGTGGCTACTGTTGCTTTAAAGAATCGTCGTACCACAAATAGTAAGAGAGCTGCGCCTGATTTTATAGAAAGGATTGGTCTGCTCTCTGTGAAATATGATTGTTAGATCACTAACCTGGACCTCATCAAATTAGTAAGTTCGCGAAAATGCAGCTAATTTTGAATTTGGACATAACTTGGAACCTGACCACCTACTAGTCCGAAATTTTATATGGAGCATGCTTTTGACCATATCTATCGTTTGGTCAAAATAGCAGACGTTACCGTACCATTCGAAAACCGACTCTACTTCAAAATGGTCCAGAACACCTTAGATTGCCCTAGAGACGTTGCAGACGGATTCGTTGCCTTAAGAGGATGTATAGAGCTAAATGCGAGTTTTATGATGCGTAAAAGTACATGATCCACTGCAGTGACCATAATCAAAAAAATATATGATATTCTTGAGGTTATGCGTTATTAAGATTCTGTTTTCAAAACATAATACAACTATATTGATTCGATAGAAAAAAATCACGAAGGTACCTCTAAAAGAATATTTTACTGTCTAGAAATAGTACTAAATTGCATGCAATGATTCTGATTTTTTGACAGATTTTTTATCTAGCAATATACTATCGTAATACTGTTCTGTTTTTTAATCAAATTATCAGCAAGTTCCTTTATTCTCATTTTCGAGATTTTATGTACGCAATGCACGGTGTACCGACAGTACCGGTTGCAGCCTGATGCTATATTATTAGTGGCAGCCACGTCGTTTCGTGTGTATGTGTGCCCGCGTGGGGGCGGTGCCATCTCTCAAGGTCGTTGGCTCTATTCAGCGTCTTAAGATAAAATTAGACACAGCTCCCTCACTAAAAGGCAATGAAACACCACTTTGTGGTTTGTTGCAATGCTGACATAAGCATGTTTGCCGTATGGACTAGGGCCAGGGATGGCGAACCTTTATTAGTGAACGTGCCATTTTTTTTTATAAAAATAAGAATAATGTGGCCATGACGTGCCGTCAAAGAATTGTGACCTTGAACTCTTTATTTGCAACTCGACATTTTTTAATGTTTATTTTAATAAAAGAAAAAGGTAATTTCTGGTGTTGAAATATAGATGCTTTGTTACTGTTAGCAAAATGCACTGGAGCAAGGAATATACTAATTTGTCCGTTAATTGTAGGTTTCGTTTCACTGTATCGATCATCGATGTTATCGATACATGAGCGATGAAACTCCGAGAACAAATACAAATATGTATGTTTATTCAACCAATATTTACAAATACAAATATGTTGATGGGACCCCTGAACTAAGTCAGAGACTTGTATTGCACTTCCAGTTCGAGATATTATTACTAATTATTATTATTAGTCCATGCATCACGAGAAGAAGTGATCCAATATAAATAAGTTGTCTGTGAAGTAATCTCCCGGCGACTTTACCTCGCGTAGCACCTTGAATGAATGACTACGGCGTAGCACTGACGTCACGGGCGTAGACGATAATATTTATTTCCATATAAGACAATATATAATTTAATAATCAATTATACAGACCATATGGCCCTTATACCTTGCGGCATGACCAGAGATATGTAACAATTTCCACATTAGGGAGTTGTCTATGAAAAGGTGGCATAAGCCTGTCGCAATGAACCTAAAGTTGTCACTTCTAAATCATTTTATAAAATTCCAGGTGAACTTCCCTAAGTTTGCCACAAATGAGCTTTTTTACTATTATTATTTGAACCCGCATTACATCCCTGAATTATTATTTTCTTATAAAGTTTTGTTTTCCTTCCTTCACTTTTTATTCAGCGGCAACTATTGTTCAAAAATAATTGTAGATAATTATCTTATTGTATCGAGATACGGTGTCATAAACTACCTCGAATCTTTATACTATGTCTCCTCCCCGTAAACATCGGCTGTTGGTTTTATCCACAGTTAAATTGCAAATATTTTAGAGAATTTTTTTCATTCCCAATAGGTCGCGAGATTTGTTCTTCAAATTAATCTAATGTCAGACAGGTTTCGGAATAAAGGGATGACAGATTTTTTTTCCACTCTACTATACCACTTTGTCTGGAGTAAAGATGGAAAAAAAGAAAGAAAGGCTTTATACTCAGAATACAGAATAAACAAGAATCCACATAAATTCTTCAAACTGAGGCTAAAAATATTACACTAAAAAAGGTTACCCTTGATAAGAAAAATGAATAAGAACATAGAACAGGTTTTATTTTTATTAATATTATTTACCTTTAGATAATAATAGGTAGAGAGGTGGCCACAGAAAGTGGTTGTAAGTTGTATGCGCTTAATTGCCAGCAGAATACCTCTTCTTCGTGTAGTCTGAGCCCCCCCCTCTACAAATTCTTGTAGTCGAGTTTTTCCTATAACCGAGAGGTCCCCACAAATGCTGTTCACTCATTTTCTTCAAGCGCCTCAGCGACGTACCGACAAGCGCTGGACCCCTACCCGACTAGAAGAATTTATAGAGGGGGCTCAGACTACACGAAAAGGAGGTTTTCTGCTGGCAAGTGCTTAGGTACAACTTACAACCTCTACCTATTATTATCTAAAGATAAATAATATTAATAAAAATAAAACCTGTTCTATGTTCTTATTCATTTTTATTATTAAGAAATACAACAGCCGGATAACCTTTTTTAGTGTAATATTTTTAGGCTCAGTTTGAAGAATTTATAACTATATGAAATTATCTCAAAATTAGTAAATTGTGGAGAGAAGATGACGAGTGGGAAAAACCGCGTATTTTCTTGGACACGACGCTTTATACTATTCAGCGCATTCTCTTTTTCTGTATTCCGATGCTTTATATAATGTTAGCTGATTTTAATGGTTGTCGTGCTACATATATAAATTTTTGTTCTGCACTCTATCTTTATTACAGGAAAGTAAATAAAACAAGTTTAGTAATAAAATCTAAATAGGTAATATATTTGTAAATACGTTTATCTATTAATAACATTTTCAGACACATAGCAAATTTTTACACACTTTAAAATAACAGGCATTATGATGTGTTGAAAATACTTACCTATTAACATTTTCATAAGCAAGCACATTATGTAATGATTCTGGTAAAAAAATATTTAAATTAATTTAGAATTGTTAAAATACAGTTTAATTTGTACTTGAGTAGGTACAGAAGGGCTTGCCTTTATTGAAATAACAGTATCTGTACATGTCTGCAATGCTATACACACAACAATATGAATAATGTCATTTTAATCTAATTTTATCATAACATACGTATATTAATAGATATTTTAAGACACACAAAAGTCCTTCTAAACTTATTGAGGTAATTACAGACAAGAGTCTGATTTTATGAGAGTTTGCAAGTTTTATACAAATATATCATAGAGTGCTCAGTTTTAATTTACAAACCGATCTGACAGGTACAATAAATTATTATTGCATTAGATAAAAATAGGTGAATAGATTCAGTTATTATATCAAATAGAGTAAATAATTATTTTTATAGATTTAATTTTATGTTCATGCAAACCCTCATTTATAATATTTAAATACTAAAACATTAACATTTTTAAAAATATAATATGTATTGAATATTTTGATACCATTGTACATTTGAGTAATAGTAACATAGCATTGAACTTGCTATGAAATGCAATTCAGAAGATATAGAGAGCATTGTATGTTACAGTACGTAACAAGGAATCATGAAAGTGATGATGATTATTTTTTTAAATAATATTGCAGTGTTGTGGAATCCATTCATACACATCCAACTATAAAATCATGTATATAATTGAAAAAATTACACGTTTTGGAACACATTCTGGACCTTTTATTAAAATACAAAATAACATTACTTAATCTCTAATCTAAATCCATCTCAATAAAAATATAACTAACACTCTCACATTCAACATTAAAATTTCATAAATAAGCAAAGTAATAAATATAATTATGAATATCACAGTAGATCAACTGCCAGCCAGTCTCTACCATCAATCCATTAACAAAAACAACAGAACATCAAACAAGGACTTTGTTTCTTATTTTGAACTTCAAAATACATTTTTATCACATCATGGGAACTTGGCCTGTCAATTATTTTCGTTTACCCTCACTCTGAAGACACAGATGCATATAAGTACGTGGTACTAGTATATCTATCCACTAGATCAATACTATATAGGTGCATATAAATTTTATATTTATGAACTAAGTAATTTTTTTATTGAAATATTTTAAAAATAAATTTGAAGAATAATACTTATATAATTTACACCTACATAATATATGAACACATGCAAGTGTGAATCAGACTTGTTTAGAATTTTCATTGTAAACTAAAGATTTTAGTTGATTTTTAACTTTTACGGACCTTTAGCTGACAGTATTGCTAAAAGCTGCTGTGATATTAACAATATGAAGACTAGATGTGAACTGTAGCCAGAGATGCAAGATTTTAAATTTTCACTCGAACTATGATAATGTTGAAATTTTATGTATGTTGCCTCATCTGGCTCGCGCTCCCACCTAGCCTAGTTATAAAACAAGTATTGACAAACAAAATCCTTTGATCTTACAAATTACAATCTTAACCCTACTGGTAACTATACGGTGAATGCCTAAGCCGAGTTTAAGGCAAATCTAACAACTCTTACCCAAAATCTATATTAAGTACTAGTTTATATAACTAGTCTTAAAAGTATATTGCAAGATTAATGATCTCCTTTCAAATTACAACAATAACAACAAAATACTTTTGCACACGTCACTGATTAAAACCAGAATTAATATTATAGACATGTATGAGTATAAAACATAATGCTGCATAAATTAATTTATTGTCAGGCAGCAAGGAAAAAAGTGTATTATATTCTATTATAATTATGTATATCTACATTATTTATCCATAGTACTTTTTAGAATTAATTCGATTTTAATATTTTGGAGTATAATTAATTTCTCATTGTATGTATTTTATGTCACATGTTCTTAATGAGATCTGTTATTGTGATTTCAAAATATTGTATAAGTTCTAAATAATGTACAAAATACTATGAATTACTATATAAAATTATTGAAGAAACTATAGGTATCTAATAGATAAAATGTAACTGCAGTAAATTATAAAGCCTACGTTCTTATTTATAGAAGCAGGAGACATATTTTTTAAATGATTGCCCACATATGTGTTAAAATGGTAATAAAAAATGAAGGCATATTACATAACTCATAATAACATTAGTGCATCAAATTAATTTACACTTATATATCTATTTACGTTCATTTGGATTTATTATATGGTACAATAAAATATCAACACATTAAAACAATATCTAGTTTACCTAATCATTATTTTAAAAACTGTTAATTATAATAAAAGAAGGTAAAAGTTATACAACACGATGCAACATATACAGGGAGAAAATGGCGATTTCTATATTTACATAATAGTTAATTAAACGAATTTCGGCATGCTAAGTTATTGAATCAAAATTATATTACTTATATATTTATTTAAATCTTCAGCCTGTACAAAGCCTTACATTTCTGTGTAATGTACAATATATTTACAGGCAAGTGTTGTTACATTTATTGTACAAGTAGAATATTTAGAAAAGTAGGTACCTAAGTCACAATAATTATAGGTTGGGAAAATTGCCTCCAAATTATATTATGTAAAATTAAGGTAGATCCAAAGTAAAGTGATTGTTTAAGTTGATATCGAAAAATAAAATAGATTGTTGAAAATAGATTTGAAAAGGAGTGAGATGTTTCCTTATTTTGTAATTCTTGCTTATACTCATACACATGATGTTCTTCTTTATTTTATATAAAACATTCTAATAAATGTGTATGTATGTTATCAAAATAAAAGACTTACAACTCGACTAGTTCCCAGTACTAGGTTTGATCTTAATCCTTTCTGATTATTTTGTAATGAAATGTTGAAGATGGTACCTATCCATTATGTTCATTTTGTACTGATATGTTTTTTTTTATTTATTTAAATTAAAACATAAACTTGTATAACATAATGACTTTGGTGTTGAGTGAATATTACACAATACAACATTGAGCAAATAATTTGGCTAAATAAATTATTAGTTCGTAAGTTAAAGAAATTACCTAGATGATAATTTATCTTAATAAAATAATAAATTTGTCTTCTTTAATAAATATTAAAAATTCTTCAAAATAAGAATTAATCTAATATAATCATATTCCCATTAAACTAATAGCTTCCAAATTATTGAGATCGGTTTGAATTATATTGAAGCTATTTGTTAGGCTCAACTGAAATTTTGAAAAATGCCATCGAAAAATATAATACATTTTCTGGCAACATACTACAAAATATCTGAGAACATTTCGTACATATGAAAATAAATCCCAATTTTATGTAAAAATAGTATATAATATAATCTGAAAAGTTATAAAGTTAGGCGTTAAAAAATAGCGACTCACTGTTTTCTTAACAGAAATATATATTGTATAGATAATATCTTTTATAAACTATGTAATACAATTAAATTGTACCTAACGTTATTAAATACTATTATTATGACTTCAATCTTAACATTATTTTAAAATGTATAATCTACAACTCCATATATCTATTCATATAATATAATTTTATTCCCTTATAATATGGCAGTTATCAAATCGCTAGCTGTGTTGCTATTTTAGAATACGTACACACTAAGTGATTTGGTGAATGCGGGTTTGTTGAAATTATGTAGGTATGTACTTGAAATAAAGAGAACTAAGTATTTCCTTTTTTAAGAATTACTATGTTCATATCACAACCATTATTGCAATGAATGGTTTTTGGTATTTATTGTACAGGTACTTAGAAATCCTACTTAAATCAGGTAGGTAATGATGCCAATATTGTTTTGAAGTAAGGTGTTGATGAATATTGCTTATAAGACTTAATTTTTTTTATTTGGAGCCAGTCAACCTTGAGTAGAAAGTTAAACATAGCGCAGCGCTATTGTCAGTATATCTCTAATGTTAATGTGCAGGCACAGGCACACACATTTTTGATAAATGTGCGTCAAAATTAGTTTCAGCACCAAAAGTATGAACGTCATAATTTTAAGTTTACAACTTCATAGAAGCATCATTCATCCATAGTAATTGGTCATCTCTGCACTAACATTTTCCATTTCGACCCTTGTGTTGGCACATTATTTATTTTTCATATAGAACTGCTTCAACACCACCATACTCGAACATATAATTATGTCTATATTATCTCTTCTTGGTAACTATTTTATTGCAAACACATCTTCGCAGTATTCTTCATTCAAAGTAACTTATCATAACTAATTTATACGTAAAGAACGTAATCATATAAACCTAATTATAACGACAGTATAAAACTTACTTATTCCGATATAAACAATCACATTAAGTAACAATATGATATAATAAATTTACCTCTATATACATCTAAACATTGCTTTTATATATTAAAAAATATTTCGTATTATTTACAAAACTTCATTATAATACTTATTATAACATATTGCAGCATCACATTGCTAGCACATCACTCCCTCGAGGTCACTTCCCACTGCCATCTCACCGCCCACATCTCGTTGGTGCCTTTTGGTCACCTCGGATAGTCGGCTTCAATACCGTCCACCCAACGAGACTACTCATAAACTGAGGCTTGTGTTCAACAGCAGAACTTCTGCTGGAACATGTTTTGAAGCCTACATTTTCCATGTCCAAGATAATAATTCCAATCCGTACCAACACCTGTACCGTTCCCCTTGTGCTCGTCCCAGTCATCGCAATTTTCGAGATATCTGATCGTTAAGTACACGCGGTCACATGTATGAGTATTGTCACACTTGTTCTAGTAGGCTGAACCATCATTGTATACGATTCAGATATGTTACCGAATTTTAAGTCTAAAGTCTTTTCGTCGATTCTGAGATAAAATTATTATGTTTATATATTAGAGACTTATGAATTAAAATCCTACTGTTCAGTCAATATATTAAAGAGTGATTTGGGCAATATCACTTGTTAAATTTATATTAAAGTCGGAATCTAAAATTTAGTAAATGTATAACTATCGTACGTCCTAAGCGAGGATTACAATGTCTGATGTGTGAAAATTTGTCTTTTGATAAGCAACATAGTAAGAAAATGGGACGGAAAACACATTTCTCGACCAATTTTGATATAACCCAAGATAATAAATAAACATGTAAATATAAAATAAACTTTTTTTAACTAAATCACTTATTATTATGACGAGTTCTAAAGTATTATTATGCATTTAACTAATGATATACGCATTTGAGCAGAAGCTGAGAGACAGCAAAACTAAAGATGGTGGGCAATTGTCGTAGCGGCGCGGCGGCGTCGTCGGCTGCAGCTTGAGAGTTGAGACGACATTTTCACACAGCAGACGCCGTCACCTTCAGTCTAGTTTTACTTACTTTAAACTACAATTAGGTACTTTATATATTCACAGCGAATCCCCGAGCAAGTGCCGACGCTCAGGGTGAACTGCGTTACAAAAATACGTGGGCAATGTCCATATACAGTCAAAATAAAGCCACATCTAGTGGAGCAAAAATATGTCTCCTTAAAATTTACGATTATTACTTTTCACTCAGTTTAAGTTATAATCTTATAGTAAATAAAAGAGAATTATAATTTCGTAACAAAATCGATCACGATCCGCACAGGGAATAGTTCTCGCACTTTGCGATTTTACTTTTATTGAAATGTCTGTCAGAATCCAGAAACGAGAGAAAGCACAATTTAATCTCCGAAGCGGGAGCAGGCCTTCTTCCATTTGCACTGAGTGCACCAGAGATCACGGTGTTCCATGCCGTACACTTTGCGGCACTTCTTATTGTCAGAGCGCGGCCGACGGCACGGGCTGCTCGGGGATCCGACAACACCCGATAGCCGCATGTGTTTCTGGAAATTACAACAGTTTCATTAATATTGCTACGGTATAAATATTTCTTTAAAAATACATCATTTAAAAAGAGACAGTGTGACTTTCTTTGTAAGTAAACTAAAAAACTACAGGACCGATGTTGAAATATTCTTTCACTGTTATAAAGCTACATCATTTCATATGAACATGGACTATGGTTTATTTAAAAAAAATAGAGTGAGAGTGAAAAAAAAGCAGTAAAAAGTTTGACCCATTTTCTCAGTCTATATCCAAGCGTACGAGGTAGCTATGTGACCTCTGAACCATTAGCTTATATTAGACGAAGCGGTTATTAGTAGGGCACGGGTACGTAATTACATCAATTGCATAATACGTAGTACATTGCAAGTGCACCATCTATTACCTTGTTCCTACTTATTTATTGTGTGCACTTAAATAGATTTAAGAGAAATGTAAATCATTTGAATAATTACCGGTGAATGTAAGTTTGTCCAGGAATGATTCATGATGCCAGGAATGCTTATAGGCCTCGCTGTTCCATTTTGTTGCATGGACAGTAGTCCTTGCCTGTAAAATAGATACGAATTTTGAGTTTTAAAACTAGTGACATGGATAAATGAATGAAAATATTATTCTGATTCAAGGTTTATCATAGAATTTGAGTTAAAAAAATCACACAGACCTGAATGAGCCAACTAGCTGCCTTTGGTAGTCAGGATCCTCGTGAGGCGGGCGGCACATGTCGCGGTGGGATAATGTAGGAGGAGCTGTCGGAGCCACCACCTCACGTTCTGTGTAGTAGAATTCTTCCTCGTGATCGCTTTCTTCATTTTCCCTCTTAGGCCTGGAATTAAGATTTGAAATAAGGATTTTAATGCTTCTGTTGGCCAGTAAAGAGCACTTTCCATGAAATAATGATTTTCGTCGTAAATAGTAATGATATCACTGCCGATTCGTAAGTTTACACGTGAACCAATTTTCAGATTTATATTTTCTTTTAAGGTCAATTAACCTAAATGCAATGTCCTCATTTGACTCAAATCTAAAATGTTCACCAATCCAGTGCTACCAACATTACTACGATGCAGGGCACTCTTTCGTGAAACTCATTCTCATAGTCTAGTTTCCATTTGATTTGGGATAGCCGACAATTAAATCGAGCAAGTAGTGGGTGTACGATAGGATAGATAAATTAGGGGTGGGTTTAGGCTCAGTGATGAAACATCTATGTCACGCAAAACAGACGCAGCTACCAATGTAATTTCTGCGTAGGTAGATTGATTGATTCCATATTGATTTAGGCATTGTTATTGATAAGAGATTATGCACACGAGGTCAGAATGATTGCTGAAGCCGGGTATATTACGTAAGCTATCATGGGCGTTACGACCTTGCTATGCGCGGGGCAGTTAGCAAGCAACCTTGCCGCTAAAACTTCCGGGTTACCGTAGGGCCGGCCCTGCGCTGTGACATTTGCTTACAATGACTGCTCAGAAGTCAAGGTGAGTTTATCAAGCGCAAACCCGTACAAATTCAGAAAATATACCATTGCTTAGACAATATATATATATATAATTAATGTCAGTTACCATAATGTATAGTGATTTAGGTTTTTTGTTCATATTGGTAGGAACTCTTATATCACACGTTCATTACGTGTGTCCACAAGAATCGCGTAACCAACGCCCCGTGTTTCTCGCGCCACGTGAGTCCTAAGCACGTGCAGTTTATCAGTTCGCTAGCACGTCACGTATAATTGCACTTTACACTTTGGAGGTTGGCACACCATTCAACCTCTTTGTGAAATACCTACATAAAATTAAAAAAATAATGTGCTTTTTTATTACAGTTGTTAACCATAGAGTTTGTGTATAATAAGTTGGTTAAATCAAGCGTTTTATGAAAGATATTTTCATTTAGTCGTAACTAATGTTGGTAGCATAGAAAAATACAAATATTCCCATTTAGTATTCTTAAATCTAATTTAAACTACTAATTTTCAGCTTTTGCATTGTACTATCTAATATAAATAAAACAATATTTGTTTGTTTGTTAGTATTCTATAGTCAAAAATTACTGAACCAATTTGAAAAAATATCTTTGTATTTGATAGCCCAATTTAACATCACGCTAACTACCCAAGGGGGAATTGTATTCCTAATACAACGCGTACGAAGTAGCGGGCAATCACCTAGTACTAAATAACTTTCACTATCGTGCCAGCATGACGCGTGTAGAAAGAATCTCTCTATGTAGACAAAATCTCAGTTAGAAAGAGAAAGATACAATTACCCGTAGTGACAAAGCAGGACAAAAAGTAGCGTATCTTTTTCTTTCTAACTGAAATTTTGTCTACGTAGAGAGATTTTCTCTACAGTCTACACAGTCACGCTCGCACGGCAAATCTAGTGCTGCCAACATTACTAATGCACTGAGTTTTAAAAGTAAATACTAACCCCAGATGTAAATGCCTGATGTGTTGCTCAATGGCTGTGCAATCGTTGGTACTATATCCGCATCCGCGCCATGTGCACTGGTATACTACAGCATTCGCCTGGAACATTAAGACAACCATATTATTTGATATATTTCAGACAATAAGTACAGATTAGTAATATGGGAATAATGAAAACTGTCACTGGAAAAGGAAAAACTTTTTAATTTTGTATAGTAACTTTAAAGATAATATAACAATTTTAGATATGAAATATTATGACTTAAACGTATAATGAATACCTAATTATTATTTGTAATTTACTGACCAATAATGTTTTATCAAAGTATGTAGGTATATGAGAGAAATATATATATATTATTATATATTTGTATAGTATATTCTACTAAGATAAAAAACTAAGCGAAAGAGTCTTAAAAAACGAACGAAGTAGGAAGTGTTTGTACAAAGAATTATCCTGTTTACATCGAATTATTGTAGTGATTTGCGCTGTTTGTATAAAATGTAAAATAGCGTGGTTATCATGTATCTGTGTAATAGAAACGGAAGATGGTCTAGGCCACGACCTTGTGGAACATTGTGTATCGCTTTGCAACACTCGTTGTTCGTACAAGAATGCAATTGGATAAAACGTAATAACGCTGATTGAATTAAAAATACTGGGGGCGTATAACTGGCCTTAATAAGAACTGCTACAGTTTTTTGATACTAAGTTATATTGTCTGTTAGAATGTGTGGTAGGTATGCCACCTAAACTAAACACCTTGCCTGAAAGTTTGCCGCGGTGACGTGTTTCAAAGTAGTTTTTCAGTCAAATCGTATATCATGCAGAATTGCAATGCACTAGGTCGTAAGATTGTCGTAAGTCATTTTTGAATAGATGTTGTTTATTATCCTTCTACGTAATATACAATTTGAGTGTTTGTAAGAAATAAACTCGAAACTACTAGACCGATTTCAAAAGTTCTTTCATAATTATAAAGCTACTTTATCCCAGATGGATATAGATTATGTTTTATTTATTTTTTAATTAGGTTTCCGTAAAGACAATATACATACTTCCATATCCATACTACTGTTATGTTACGCTTTCACGGTTAAACCACTGAACAGATTTTGATAAAATTTGATACAGGGGTTGTTATATTTTCGCATTTCAAAATAGTCCATGTGCAAAACCGAGCAGAGAGCTAGAGGTACCTACATAGATAAAGTTAATAGAGGGTGTGAGTCGACTAGGTGCGCTTGCCAGCTATTCTGCATCGACCTTCCTCTCAATGCCACGTTATTTTAGTTGTCCGCTCGTTAGCCGGGACACTGCGACAACTGCCGGCTCTGTTGTTATGTGCGGACTTGCTAAATATAAAAATTATGTAACATTGTGCAGCTAGTCATACAAAACTCATATTACGACTTCCCAATCCCATTTGCTTTCAATAACAGGACGCGTGTCTGTTTGTATGTCTGCGCTCATTTTGAAAGCCAGAATCAGAATCCGATTTTCACTGTTTTCATCTGCATTTTCTCAAGGTATCACTTATATAGAACTGATAATCTCCATTCTGTCTACGTACTAAGGAACTGGATTCATAGATTTTAAATGTGGAAGTTTGGATCATTGAAAAAAAACCTAGGAGCATCTCATCCTAGATATGATATTATACTTGTTACCACGAATTGACCTAATTATGCTTTAGGAATATGTAACAAAGCTGACCAAAGTAACCAAGTAGGTTACGTGATTGTGGCGCGTGTATACATACATATATCAAGTGCAATTCAAACTAGGTCAGGTCACGTCGGGAGGGGATCTACTCCGGGGACGAAAAGGGGGAGGAAAGAGAGGGGAGATCTAGGTCGCAGCACCACGGCCAAGGGTGGGCTGGCGAAGGTTGGCTTTGTCTCACTCATTATGAACAACTCTACCCCTGACTGTAAAGGTCGACAATTTAACACTGAAATATGTTGTTTTCAAGGGAAGGTTTTGTTTCTGAACAGTAAAAACGAAGATCGTATGTAGTCTTCTTAAAAATAGGTCGATTGAAAGTTCAATTTATAAGAATTTTTGATATAAATTGAGGATTTTTACTTTGTCAAGGAAATACCAGTAGATTTTGAAATAGACTACAGAAAAATCATACAAGTCCATTAAATAAATTGCTTTCCTTTAATCATAAAGTTATCGTTCAATCTCTACGAACATAACATGAATGACGTTACAAACTTACACCACAACATTTCTAGGAATCTAATCAATTTGACTGAATCACGGCATACTTGGAAATTACGTATTGTGATAGTATGGTTGCAGGAGATTGCCCCACACCACAACCCTCAAAGAGTACCTACTTTGCCCTTGCCACTACCTCTAGAACGATCGATAAACAGTTCTCAGATAAGCGTCGCCGATATACGCATTTCCGGGTAAAAGTATTTTGTAAAAACAAACTACTGAATAATAAAGATAATAGAGTATTCGTCACTTCTGTGGAATTTGGAATTTCACTTTGTTTCAAATATAATAAAATACTTAAGTATAGATTTATTTGTAAATTTCACAATTTATTTACACAGTAAAAAATGTCACAGTTGATGCAGCCTTATGAAGTAATAACATATTTGGTTTTTTTATATCGCACATATAAAATAGGTATGCAGATGATACGTGGAACCGGTGGAACTACTAGAACATAATTGTTTTCAGTTTTTGATTTCGCTTTGGAAATTGTACGATGATTGTATCTATTCATTAATATTTTATTCTGCCATTGCTGGCTTGGCAGAGGGGCTAAGTGTATTTTCATATCGAGCTCACCTTCCTTTGCACGCCATGTTACAACGCAGAACGGCGGGTAAGGGCGAAGTGGGGGAGGAAGAGATTTAGCAGATATTCCCCCTCCACTGCACCACTGACCTACTTTCAGCGTTTCAGTTTGGCTGTTCAGCTTCAACTTTAGTATATCGTTCGTATTATATTTCTATGGTTGAACGGTAGCACTTTATATAACAATTTATCGATAACCTATTTTAAAACTGAAGTCTTTCTATAGGCGAAGAACTAACTACGTCTGTAGATTAGAATGTTGGTAGAACAAAACCGGCCTCTTATCACGGACCAAAACTGTACGAAACTATTTCAAACTAATATTATTGCCTTTACAATGATGTTTTGTTATTAGATTAGATTAATGATTGTTTAGTAAACAAAGAAATACTTAAGTCGGTAAATATGATGTCAGTAATATTAAAGTTAGAAGTACAATAAATAAGATAAACAATTTAATAAAGATTATTTAGAACTAGATAACTTAGATAAGTAATTTAAAAGTTATTTGTCATTATTTAAGACAACAATAGAAGCGAGAAAAAACAAATCTGCTGCTACGACCTCGCCGCGTCGTAGCATCAAAGTACCGACTGAAAAGTTCTTCTCAATTTAATATTCAGCTGTACAAAGTACTAAATGCAACAGATATGTTTCTATTTATTGCGTCGTGCATCCATTATGTACTATGAAAGAGCTTACACGTGCCGTTTCCTATCGCTGTGTGAGTGCAGTTACAGGCGGATTATACGAATGCATTTTGTATGTGTTTGTCGGTTTTGCTTGTGTTAGTTAATAGCGAGGGACGTTCGTTGCACGTGTAGCGACGCAGTGGGGGGAAGACCCTGACACACGGAAAGTGTGGGAGGAAGGGGGGGGGGGGGTAACGGGTGCAGCATAGCTCTTTGTTTCTAGCGTGCCCTAGTTACAAAGGAAATAACTACTGGCTATTTTGTGTAAATTGGGTAATTTCGATAATGTGAATTTAATATTTATCAACCTATTGTTTGAAATGATAACAGTCTGTTATTGAGATCGATTTTATAGTTAAATGTCCAGATAAGTGCTGAAAAAACTCTTGAATATTTATTTTCTTTGTCTTTTGTTATCTTTGATAGTAAAACTTTGCACTAATTGTCAACATCAAAACTTTACCATTCATGAAGTACCTGGTTCTGGTTCTGGTTATCGGGCTCGGTCTCCGCAACTCGACGTCTTAGCGCCTATTTTGCGTGAGCATGAAGTACCTACTCTACAATACATATTTTGGGGATAAATGAACCTGAATTTGAATTATTTAATTTTACAAAAATATGTCATTAATTTCAGTAGAGCGTTTAAGTTGCCTTTTAAAAGTTGAGAGAGAAAATTTCAAAACGGGACATGTCATCGAGAAAATATTGCGCTCATAAAACAGTAAACAAAAAAATGGTCGAACGATATCAAACTACTAGTTAAAAGCAATAGAGGTGATATTTAAAAAGCAAACTTCAGAAACCGGCACGTTATGCCGGTTTGTTGTCGTTCTATCTCTTTCTGCAACATAGCACCTCTCATGAGATTTTATTGATTTGTTTGCTACCTTTCCCTCTTGCACGCGAAGATTGCCATAAGGCTGTCGCGCTAGCATGACCTTCTGCTTAGTTACTTCATGTGGAGGCTTATATAGGTTGTTTTCTTTCTGTCTCGTTCATACGTTCGCGTGGGATAAGGAAGCAATTTTATGCGAGATGCGTTGTGGACTTTGTGGTGCGTAACTTCCATGACGAAAGTAGGAAAGCTTTCAATGTGTGAGTGATGATTAGAGCCTTTCATGTCTTTACGTAGCCCACTTTCATTCCGTTAGATTGGTTGTATTATATCTATATTGAAACTGCGTTCAATTTTTAACATTATTGCCTTTATAGTGGTGGACGGACATACTGGATATAGCTTTTGATTCTATCGCTACATACATGTCTTCGAGAGTTAATACAAATAAAAACAATTCAACAACATTTTTGGTTGGCCTCCCTCTATCATTTTGCAAAACAGATTTGTCAGAGAGCGACAAAAGATATTCCTTCATGAATTTGGGGGTAATTTGTTTACTTATATGGTCCGTTGAAAAAGTTTATTGTTGAAATATAAAACCACTAACTAATCTAATGGAATGAATGGCTCACGTGGTGCTATGTTTGCTACCAAAAGCAAAATATTATTTCGTAGCAATGCTTTGTTGATAAACATGACCATTTCATTTGGCATTAGGTACAGGATGAAATCCTTTGTTCTATTTTGTAACAATAATCCGAAGTATACATTTAAAGTTAGGCTTTGCAATCAGCTATTATAAGTAGCATTTAAGTAAGTTTTTTTTGCAAGAACTTAATTTGTTTTCAAGCATTTTGCCAGTACAAAATATAATGTCGAACAATAACGCGAAATCCTTCAGAGATGTGAATGAACGACTCAATTTTGTTTTCGTAAACAACGCAAACTTTTGGAAAGATAAGAGTGAGTGTAATTTTGTTATAAACTTTCAGTCATATTTTTACAGGTTAAAATAATTACAGAAGTGCATATATACCTATGCATTCAAAGTTAAGAAAGTTGCTCTGTAAGCAAAGAAAACTAGTTTGTGGACATAAAAAATCTAGTACCTGCTGATCAAAAGGTTGCACACAAAAAGTTATACATAATAATATCATAGATTGTATGCAAGTGCCAAGATTTAAATTTAATAAAATGTTTTTTTGTTATTTAACTATTTTATAAATAAACAAAAATGTCACCCATATGGTAACAGACAAAGAGATATTTCGGGTGAGATAGAAGATTGTTTGGAGCGAGAGGGTAAATGGTAAATGCACCCCATAAGTTGACAGGGGAGGTGCACCACAGGTCACTGAACCGTCTATAGACCGGCTTGACTTGCTACCCCATGCTGCCCATTCCTTTCTTACACTTAACTCCTGCATGATAATGTTTACAATTTAACAAATCGTCACTTAAAAGCATTTTTTAGACTTTGGTAAAATCTAGCGCGCTGGTTCCTTACATTTTCTAGAATATTTGTGAACAAAAATAAAAACAGGGTGAATGTGAATTCATGGCTGAATTCCATCGGAATATGCTCTACATTTTATTGACAAAGCTATTTTTCATAAGTACCTTTTTTTACTCGTTTAACTTTCCCTTTTTATTAAGTTTTACTGATTTGATCTTTAAGCTTTCATTAAAACTTATTTCAGTCACAATTGCTCTATAATAATAACTATTTGGTAATAATTGCACAAGTTGCAACTCTTGAAGTCTTGATGAATGACTAAGTAATGGTTTTCAAAAGCACAGTTAAATGTATATGAGATGATTCATCCATGTTAAAGCGATTATTTTGTATTACGTAGCAAAAATTGCACAATAGATTGTTATTACCAGAGAAAATCGATACTCATATTTATGAAAAGTCCTACAGGTGGTTCCGGAATGGGCAGTGTGTATGCAATCAACAGCTTCCGAATAACGTCTCCCGCGGGGATACCCTGACTTTACCCCATAACGGCCTTAAATGTGAAAAAAAAAGTAACAAAGGAATTGCAATATTTCGGCAAGAAACTTGATTGTAAAACATAGCAAATAAGTCCCGATTACTACTGCAAATACTGAATATCGGAATTTTACCATAAAATGTAAATAAAACGTTTGCATGTCTATTAACTGCTGTGGATGTCAGAGGTGAATAACGCGACATAAATTGACAAAGCGGCGTCACGCCAATTAAATGTCTTTATACATTAAAAGCTTTTCTGTTAAAAAAATCTACAGCGTATTTTGTTAAATCCACGCAGTCGATCGCCTACACGATGGCATACCAAATTGAAACGCTGACCGGTCTACCGGTGTTTGATGCCATGAGGACTGTCCAGGACCGAAGCTTCATGGAGGCGTATTGTTCAGAAAGTGATAAACTCTACTTTTTCATGATAGACATGACTTTCAGCAATGAAGATGACGACCAAGAAGAAGAAGAAGAATTTTCTTAAATAATTCCGGGATAAATCTTAAATAAATCCCTTTGTTAGTCCTTTGTGCACAGTTAATACTACTGGCTCTAGTACTCGAGTGGCTTGTAGAGAAATTGAAATAAACACCTTGGCATTTCATGAATTTCGCAACATGCTACAATATTTGCCCCCTTATTAAAAACCTGCATATCCTTTTACGGTGGTTGAAAGGAATTTTCATGTTATCCTTATAGGTGGGCATGAATCAGCGGTGAACACAAAGGTGACCAGACCACGTGGTGATTCAGCGGCGGATTACATTAGGAAGCTACGGTAGAATTTTAAAGCTTTTTGAAATCGCCATCTTGGCCATTATATTATTACGAATAACCGCCCTGAAGACTGGAGATCACCGGCCGTGGTCGCCGACCTCCGCAGGCAGGTTTCGACTTGTTACAATTTCACTTTTTTCCTCTCAACAAGAGGTTAACTACCCATCATTCAAATAACTTTATATTTTTATTGAATACACTGAAAACATTTTATTTACCACTAGCTGATTGCCCGCTACTTAGTACGCGTCGTATTAGGAATACAATTCATTCCCTTGGGATAGCCTATATATAACCTTCCCCGAGAATTAGGCTATCAAATGCAAAAATATTTTTTCAAATCAGTCAAGTAGTTTTTGAGTCTATAGAATACACGAACAAACAAAGAAACAACCAAACACATATTGATGTTTTATTAGAAATTAACAATATAACAACAAAAGTTTACAAGAATATAAAAAGATTTCTAATTAATTTCAGTAGTCAGGTAAGTAATAAAAAGTAAATATGTTAAATATACGAAGTGTAATACACAGGGCAATGTCACTTGTTACAGCACCTACAATTTGGCAGTACTTCAAGCGATATAAAATGAACATTTTATTGCGCTCTCTAATCGTTAATAAACGTAAAGAATCCCGGTGTTACAGATTCGATGTCGCGCAAACATGTTTTACTTTTGAAAGTGGGAGTTTGTTGAACTCGCGGGAGTCGGGACCACTCATTATCGCGTTTGATGAACTTGCCCACCACTATTGTTCCTGTCCGTACTCCGTACCCTTCGCAGGGAAGTGGCATGTTCCTGATTACCTGTTTATTGAATAAAATTATCACCTTGTTAATAACTGTACGGTAAATAAAAAGGGGAACCAATTCTAACAGTGGTTATTTTAATCAGAGAGTAAAGTATAGATGATTGGAAAAATAAAACATTGCTCTGTCCAGAAATTCTATTCAGACCAAGAGTAAGTTTAGTAGGGATTAGATATTTAATGCTGCTGTAAATGTGTTCAATAGAATCCCAATAGCCATGGTAGTCTTTTATTACAGTTTCAATTACAAAGGTATAGGGGAGCTCATAGATTATGACGCAGTTAGAAAGCTATTTGGAATATCTCATCGGCTCACAGGCTATTGTTGGATCTTGGAGTCTATCTACGGTCGAGACCCTTCGGCATGTAAACATTTGAACTGTCAAGAACGGGCAGCGGCCCCGGAGTGCGATGTCAATGCCCTTGCGGTTAAAAAAACGCATCACTATCCGCCGACGCATCGAACATCTAGAAAAAATTCATTAATTCGTTCCAATTTAGAGTAAGCAAGATGATATTTGCTCTGCCAGGATCGTAGCATATCTATAATTAGCAATACAAAGAGCAATAAGATATGATTCGTATGAGTCGGTAAGGTACTAAAGATTGTTCGAACAATGACTTCAATTTTCGTTTGAAAAATTCCCCGAAAAATGCATTTCTCTGAAAACAATAATGAGTTTATTGGGAAGGTTGAACTCGAGCAAGGTGATTCTTTGGAAAATCCGCGCGATTTGCCCCCAAAA
Source organism: Nemapogon koenigi (assembly GCA_963924495.1). Classification (NCBI taxonomy): domain Eukaryota; kingdom Metazoa; phylum Arthropoda; class Insecta; order Lepidoptera; family Tineidae; genus Nemapogon; species Nemapogon koenigi. The sequence continues at coordinate 9,078,554 of OZ004632.1, read as the reverse complement.
CTGGTCAATGTCTTCCTCGGCGAGTGTTTGACCGCTTCAAGGCCGCCAGGATAGGGTACATGAACTTTATGGCGCTTATATTTAATTCGAACACGCTAATTTTCCTTCATTTCTTACAAGTAAATTAAATTATGCTTTATTTTAGGGATGCTATAATTAACAGATTCTTTGTGTTATTTTGCGTTTGCCGGTCTGCGATAGAAGATGTTATTTTATTTTACCATCGGAATTTACAATAATAATACCATGTTCACGTATATGGGCCTAATATTAGAATTGAATGGCGGAATCACATCGAAGGGGGATAAACTAATTGTTTTTATGGTTGTGGGGAAGTGGTGTTTTGTATGTGTGTGTGATGAACGGGTGCGGCGTGCGGTGTCCCGGGCAATGACCGTCAGAAAGAGATAGAAAGACAACAAGTTTGAAGTTGGCGAGGTATACGACACCGGTTCGTACAGCATGGCCAACATCGCGGAGAAAATTGGAACTGCGTAATTTTCTTTGTTCACCTCTTATTTCTTATCGCACTTTACCTCCTAAGTGATAAGGCACAAAATGCTAGTAGCGACTTGTTGCGTAACAAATGTCATAGTAGTCATGCGTAGGAAGTTTTCAGCTGTAATTCTCGTGCGTAGTAACTTATGTTTTCAAGTGATTAGGCTCATACAAATAAGAATCATAAACAAGTTGATATTGTTATTCTTAAGCATTTGAACTTCACAACTGCGGGCGTGTAAGGATAAAAGGACAAAATAATAAAATAAAGACGTAAATAATGTTTCTGTACTATACTTACGTAGTAATTATTATTTAATCTATGACTATACTATAATGTACCTACACAATATTTAATTAGCAAGTTTATACGAGACAATAGACAAAGTCGCTTGCTGTGGCCTAAATTTAGAACGCGTGCAGTAGCCAGTGGGACCTACAAAATTAGCGTAGGTACCGGTCTCGATCTAGATTCGTGACCTACTTCGATATGATATCGCGCAGTAGGTATCACTTGTGTTGTGCCCTATTTGGGAGTCGGTTCATTGTCATTTTGTAACGTTATATGACGAGTGTACCTTGTCTACGTATTTTGTTCGTCGACGTATGGGACAAGTGATAAGATAAGATGGAATGGGAAAACAGTGTGTTTTCGTATTTATTTGGTTGGGTTTTTTGACTTTTTGGAAACACTGCATTTTAATTTAATGTATTTTGGTTGCAATATATAACGTTTTATAATACAAGTCCCCTCGTCTATTGTTGAAAATGGAGGAAATGGTTTCACTTTCCATAAAATAACTGTTATTATTAACATACAAATATTACAGGAAATTAAATTTATGTACTAATCGTGATTAGATATTTAGATGATTTTATTTGGAAACTGTAGAATATAATATATATTACAAAAATGTTACAAGTTTATATGGTTTTAGAAAATAATCCAAAAATTACTTAACTGTGTTTGATTATGTGATCGTGCGTGGATATGGTATCATAATGGACAGTAAATATGTGAGTAATTGGATGACAAAGCGGCGTGCGGCGTGTCGGTAGAGTCGCAGGCGCATGCAGGAAGCCGAACACCATAAATTAACACTCGAATGTTAACGCTACGTTGTTCACGGGATATAATATACATAATTTATGCTGATTGCGACCAAATGAACAAATGTTTATATTTTTTAGTACCGTTTCTATAAGCAATGTGCAATAAGCACCGACTTTAAGTACCTACTACTGTTATCTATTTAAAATATGGCCATTTATTATTTATTTTATATTTTCAAGGATTATAAAAGGAATTACAATGAGAGTTCAGTCTCGAAAACAAACACGATACATACACACACCATCAGTGGCCAGATATACTGGTAACAATGTTCACTTTTAGCGAGTTGCCCATAGACCATAATTAAATTCTGGATCCGCCCTTAGGGGTAGAACAATGGGTCGCTTGTATTGGTACTTAATTTCTTATAAGATATTTTATTGTGGGCTGTCCGTTGCGACAAAAACCGACAGCGGGCCGCAATTGACAACCACTGGTGTACACGATGGGCAGACCAAATAAAATGAGGACTGCCCAGGACCGGGGCACATGGAGGCGTATTGTTCAGAAAGTGATGAACTCTACCCCTTCATTATAGACACGACCTTCAGCAATGAAGATGCCGACTAAGAAGAAGATGAGAAAATAAGGATATTTGTAATAATAAGACTGCCACAAGCACATTTGCCTTATAAAGAGTCCAGCTAACTGTTCAAAAGTATTTGAGCGAGCCGTTAGTACCGTAATTCCTTCCGTGTTTTTAAATATAAAGACATGAAGGCCGTATCATTGTTCGGCATGTTCACACCAATGGTAGGTGTATTGTAATCAGGTACTATAATCATTGTGTGTAAACATCTTTAGCTAAGGTAAATTATCTTTTTAATTGCTCTTAGAAACAAAAGTATCCATAACTCTCTTGTTCATTCACCAATTAAACAAATATTTTGTTTGCTAGAAGTAATCTTTAAAGCTACTGTGTCGATTTAATGTGTGTTAAATATGTGGCAATATTTGTAATTAAAACCGGAGAAAATCCTAACTAATCTTTTGTTGTATGAATGAAAAAAAAGTGTATATTTGTTTGTCCTTCTTTAACGTCAAAACGGGGCTTTTTTTGCCGGAAAGTGACATAGGGTATTTTTTATCTTCATTTTCCTGGATTTTTTCGTAAATTTGGCGAAATTGTCTGTAAAATTTGTAAGAAGCTATAGATGTATAATGTATGTATGATATATGTTAGGATTGTGCATGAAGGACATTGGTCTCTCTCTACCTACCCAAAATGCATATTATAGATACATTTTCATATTCGTAGAGGCAATGTAGCACAATAACAAAATAATACAGTTGTTAAGTGTTATCAATATTGGTAATAGATATAGAATAAGTAGATTTTAATGAGAAAATATATTACAACGTGTACTCAATATATACTTTAACAAGAGTAGAGTATAGGGGCGTATAATATATGGTGAAAGCTATCAATATTTCTGTTTTGTGGGTGGATATATAGGTTGCGATCACGTTACGCAAACGACTACAGGAAAGTCACGTGACTAAAATGTCACCTAAAAACTCTGGCTGGTCACGCTTTTGATAATTTAAAATTAGATATTATGACGCAAAATCCCAGTAAATCTTGCAACGGGTGGGAGGTTATAAATAAAATTGTAGCGACCACTTAATGCCATAAATGTTAAAAAAAACCTTCATAAAAGTTGACAAATTAATTATCTCTATAAGCTAAAGTGTTGAAAGTAAATTAATAAGTTTTATAGGTCGTAATAAATTAATGATAAAATCACGGTTACATGTTTTATATATTTTTCGCTTGGCAACCGCATAAACCGCATTGGCGATGGTAATGCCAAGTAATGTTTTACAATAAAATATATCACGATTTTTTTTTATGAAATGAATAAATATGTTAAACTTTACAGTCTAAATAGGGAAGTCGGCAAAACTAAATAAGTACGCATACCGCAAAACATTTCAATATTGTTTACCATTGAAAGGAAGATAATTGGCAGCACATTTATGGAAAGAAAAAAAATGTTCGCGGTTATACATTAGCAGTTAGCAGTCTCGGTGACCATGATGCGGACTAGGAAGTGCTTGGCAGTAGATAACAATTGACGTTGTTTATCAAGCAGATTGAAGTGATAATGTGGCCTTCAGACCTACACGCGCTACGTACACGGCCCGTTGTAAATTTACTACGCTTATTGCAATTTGCTAGTTTCATTTCATTCAACGCTCAAATCGATGTGATGTAATGGAAGCCACTTTAGTAACGCACACGCTTTTCAAATAATAGCTCTTGGGGCGTTAGCGTTACATAATTTATTTTCTAGAAAGAAAAAGTTTTTAGTTAATATTTTTACGGGAACCAATTTAGTGTTATGTTCATTATAATTAATTTAGAGCAAATGAAATTTAAAATATTCTCTTATATAAAATGTACTATAGCATATACCTATATACTTTTATATTAATTTAAAATGTCATAAAATTATATTTTTTAAATGTGCTACGAGTTTCGTAGCTCCTTAACTCAGTAAATAAAAGTCCTTATGATAAACAATTTAGGGTATTAAAACTTAGTATTTCTAAGTCTTTTGAATATTGTATAGGTATTATATTAATTTAAATCATTTTATTAATAATAATGTTAGACGATTACAAAAACGGAAACATTTATAATATAAGTCATTATTAGATTTTGCCTTGTAAACTTAAAATAGAGATGTGTAGGTTCAGTCCGTAGGAATGAACTATAATTCAAACAATGATCACCAGAAAGAACGTAAAAATAAATACACTCAATGCACGGTGCACAGTAGTTCACGAGCGGCCTAATTACGAAATTGCTTCCGCGTTTGCATTCACTCCACGATAAACTGAAATAGTTGGAGCCAAATGAAGCGGAGATTGCTCCATCTATGTAGTGAAAATTTCAACGAAGGCTACACGTGCGACACGTTGAGCGATAAAGAAAACCGGAAAATACAATGGACGCAAGGCCTGTGTATTAATATAAATGTTATTAATTTCATTTCAGTTTCAATCTTGGATAGGAAAAATACGATAACATTTATTGGTATGTAATCGAGTAAATAACCTTTGAATTATGAAGGTTATAAAGGCCGATCGATAATGTCGCAAAATATATTTGTACCGTTGTGTAACGGTATTCGAATTCTGAGGACATTTTCGTTAAGAGTGTAGTGTACCGCGTCCATGTCCATACAAACGGAGAAAACGTTTTACTACCCCTAAATATTATTTAATTCTAACGATTTTGTAATATGTTACTGACATAGTGAAAAACTACGTACGTATTTTTTCCTTTTTTCAAAATTCGTAATAGGTCAAAAGTTATAAGCCCCTCAAATCTCGGTTTTTTTGGTTCATAACTTGCTCGTAATAAACCGTCTGTATTTGAGAAACAAAGCAAAATTTCAAAAAAAGCAAAACGTACGTACGTAGATTATAATCTTCTAAAACGTTTGACACCAAAATTATAAGGTTTCGTTATAGTTTAGTAGGTGTAAATCGTTTTCCCCCAAAACGCAATTTTCAACGAAGAACATACCTACAAACACTGACGAGCTGCAGTGCTCTCTGTCGCACATCGCCCGGGGGAAGAGCGCGCTTGAGATAGAATATGATTTTCTAAATACCTATTTCGCTGCGTACGCTGAGCTACACGATCCTCTTAATAGGATGTGATTAATTATTCTACCTACATGGATAATGATTGTATTTGATGAACTGTGATTGCTAAATCTGGAAACGGAATTATGCAATTGCGATATAGGGCGATGGATAAACGACACTGTGATGCAATCAATGCGCGCTTTGTTATATATTGTTACGATAGCAGAGTGCAGACGTCAGTGGCTGCGCCGGCACCGCCCACTGCGATATCCTCGATTATACAAAACGGAATCGTAGTAATTAGAAATATCTCTATATTTTTGTATTAGATACTAAAATATTTTGTCAATGTATCATTGGGCAAAGGAAAGGGTGGCATGTGATAAAACTATTTCAAAGTTAAGAAGTTAAAAGGATTCAAAAGCTTTGCTTAATTTTACAATATAGGTATGTTTTCTTGTAAAGCAAGAAGGCCGGGACCTTCTTTCATACGAAGCTATTATTGTCATGCACTTCTACGTAGAACAAAGGAAACTTGGGGACGATTAGGTAGGTAGTACTCGACCGGATATTTAATAACAGCCTTTCAACATCATTCTTTAACGTCACAGGTAAGAATTTTTATGGTTAACATGCTATTTAGACAATTGGTTTTCGGAATTTAGAAAATGTGAATGCATTTCTTTGGACTTTTTAAAACAAGTAGAGTGATAGGTAAGGCATTGTGAGATTAGCCTTTTTGAAAGAAATCTTTTTCATTTATTACAAAATGTTGTTAAACGTTGGAAGTTGAATACAGAATACAGGAAATTTTATGTTGAGGCAACATTTTCAATAATGGACTTTGATCTGAGATAAAATACCTACTATAACACAGTATATAAAACATATAATATATGTATATTAGTTGTCGTATAAGTATATAGCAACATATGTTAACCAGCGAGGTCATAATCGGCTTCCTCGCTCTAATACGCGTGTCCTCAACCAAGGTCCGACTGACTTGACGTCAACTCTACATAGAGATTTTACACTGTCATGTATGTATTTACCTACGTGTTACTAAGTTTATTTTGTATATATCTACTAGATAAGTCTAGTAACTAGACTTTTACAAGTAACTATATGTTCGTAGTATGTATTTTCATTATGAGAGTTATTTTTCAATTTATCTATCAGCTCTAGGGACGTGAACATGGCGCTGTTGCTAAGTCAGTCCTGGTTTCTTAGAATTATCTTGTTGTAGGTTTGTTTTTATGCTTTTTAGCCAGCGGCTAGCGGCGGACATATTGGCAAAGGAACAGGTTGTTACGGATCACATGCTCGCAGTTCAGTAACCTTTGTAGGTTCCAAGTAGCCCCGCCCCGGGCACTCTACGGGGTATCCCCCGAAGCTTACAAAAAGACGGATAATTTCATGAAAATAAAAAGAAGGAAAATTGCTAAAAACCATTTCATCCTAAATCGTAATCCACATCCAATGCCTACATCATGTTATTAGTATACCTACTCGTACATTCTATATAAAATTCCTGTTTAACAAACAAACTCAACCAAATATAAATATTATTTACTTTTCGTATAATGAAAAATACTAGTAAGTATGTTATCTCCAACAATCCATTATCATTAAAGGGCTTGTGTAAGCATAGAAAATCTTATATTGAGCATTATTTCAGTCATAATGTTTGTTTTAATGTATATTTGCCAAGTGAATTATATTGGTTGGTTTATTTATAAATACTTAACACTTGCCAACTACATAAACCGTAGTACGTAGTACCGGTTTGTTATAAACTTACTCGTAAACAACACTAATAAAGCAATAGCGTCATTTTTTATTTACATTTAATTTCCTGTATAGATAAATTACAAATTAAAATCTTCTTGATAAACACCTATGAATTGAATAGGTAACTGTTCTGATATCAGTTAACTTTTAACAATATTAACAGTAACAAACATTAAAATCAATCATAAAATTGCTTTTTGTTTTTATATTAAATATTATTTGTGACTATTGTAAATTAAAATAGAGATTAGATACTAAATTGTTGGAATTTTATTAGAAGCAACAAGATATTTTTTGCAAAAGGTTTGTAAAATTTTGTCTCGCTATAACAACAGACTCGTTTTAGTATGCATTATATGTATATAACACATATTCTTATCTCTTACATACATAGCATGGTCGTTTGCCAGCTGGCTTGTTGCGTTCTCGCGGCGACAAAATGTCTGCCCGCGTTCTATTGTGCCTCGTGTCCTATCAGCAAGAAATAATAACAAGTTATCATTGGCTAAGTCATGCGTGGGCAACAACCACTAAGACTTGTTTCAATTGTTAGCTCATACAATATGTAATAGACATTTTGTACGGGGTTTTTTAATGAGAAAAAAAGTTTAATTTGCGACAGAAAATAAAATAGAAAAAACAAGATAATTCAGAAACAGGTCTCCTGTTGTTAATTCCTTGGAGCGGAAAGCTCAAAGCTTCCGAAATGTAAGACTTAAAATAAAAAATATAACAAATAGGTAGTTTATGCCATTTTCTAGAACAATGAAAACCCTATTTCTTAGACATAATTGCTAGATAATCGGCTCAAATGTTTACAAACTGGAATAATGAAGAAATTTATTACAAAAAAGTCCGTGTCGACAGTAACAATGCGTCGTTTCCAAGTGAATAGAGTTAGAAATAATTAACTAGTAGTTATAATAGTGAACTGTGAAGCAAGAGTTATAGTAATTTATTGTAAAGCAGAGCGCGATTATATTCAAAGATACGGATATTATTTTACTTTCTATCACTGAACAGTAGGAGATATAAAATTCAAGTAGGTTATTTACAAGCACTATAGTGTATAGCAAGTGTAACACTTTAATTAATATTATAGACGTTTAACAATAGATATGCTGAAACCATTGAATTGAATTGTAATATCATTGTATAATTAAACAGCTACAACACAATTTACTGGAATGATAATTGATAAGAGCAAATGATTTGAAAATAATTGTTATATAATGTGAAGTAATTAGTGAGAATTATACACCAGTTGGGAGCCGGTTCGCCCACTAACCAATTGACATTACTTATTATTTACTTCGAAGTTTACAAGGTTAATTTTGTACAACAAATCTAAGACTGATATTAAATCAAAACATAAAATTATTTATAATGGCAATAAAAATATGTAGTTTCATGTATCAATACCGAGATAATAAACACTTCTTAAATCATTGTAAAATATTTAGGTTTAATTGGCTGAAAATACTAAAATCCAAGCCATACTTATAAAAATACCTCAGAATACAGAACACAAACTAGTATAATTATGCAAGCGATTATCGCACTGAAAGTATAAAAACGTCATGTGTCCAAAATATACGCGATTTTCATCCTTGCACCCGTCATACTTCTCGCCACGATTTATCAATTTTGGGATAATTTCTTATTATCAAGAGATAGGATATTAATTAAAAATAACACCTATTCTATGTAAGAACATTCATTTTACTTATATTGTCTCTTTATCAAGAAGTTTGAAGAATTAATGCGGATTCTGGTTTATTTTTAACCGACTTCGAAAAAAAAAAGAAGGAGAAGGTTCTCAATTCGGACCGTATTTTTTTTTGTATGTATGTACATCGATTACTCCGCCAGTTGTGAACCGATTTTGATGGTTTCTTTTTTAATCGACAGATAATTCTTCCGGATTGGTCCCATTTTTATCTCATAAAAATTGGTTCTTTAGTTTTTCAGAAATTTTGAAAATACTGACTTTATAAGTCAATTTTTCGTAATATTTCGATGAAATATGTACCGATTTTGACGACTTATTTTTTTAAGGATATAATAATTTCTTGACATTATCTCACAGTCATATGACGAAAATCGGTTCAGTAATTTTTCAGAAATTCAGTAATTTGTCTCTGTTTACTGCTGAAAATTATATCAGAGAAAAGCCTTAGCAACGGTTGCTATTGACACGAAGTTGTCAATTTTCGTATCGACGGTGGTCTAGCGGCTAAAGGTATGGGATGCAGTGCAGGGTGCACATTGCTCGAGGTTCAAATCCCATTCACCGCAGTATTTTTTTTAATTTTCCATAATTTTTTTTTAGTTGCGTTATTATTTATTTCTCAGGGCAACAAAATCACTTAAAAGGGAAAAATAAACCTTTTAAAAAAAAGTGTACCGACTTCAAAAATTTGCACTGAAAAGTAAGAAATAATAAAAATTTCGTCGTAGAATTGGAAGACGGTTGGTGCCAAATTAGAAATAATTTAGTACCCAAATTCACTAATCTAGATAATTCATTAGGAACCTACGATCATCAGTACAAACACAGATAATATTGAACATATCTTTATGTCCCTAGATGTTTACTTAATTTTGTATCCTAATTTGGCACCAACCGTCTTCCAATTCTACGACGAAATTTTTATTATTTCTTACTTTTCAGTGCAAATTTTTGAAGTCGGTACAGGGGTAGGGGTCATCCTTGAATATATTTTATAATATATTATTAAATAAATAAATTTTAAATAAAATAATCCTTTTAATAAAAATAAAAAAAAAAATTCTGCACACTATATTTCCACGGGCGAAACCAAGGCCAAAATCAAGTGAAAATATAAAAATAGGTTTCTAGTGTGTAATCGGTGAACGTGTAGGTATTAAATTTATGTAGGTTCGCGTCTCGACAATCGTAAACTATTGTTTATGACATTTTTACAATCCCATTACATAACGAATAACTACGCAGCGCCTTGACATTGTACTGCGACTTGTGCACGTGGATTTGATTGTAAATCGCTGTATGCATTGAGCGGAAAACTCAAAACCCATAAAAGATCTGTCATCTTATAAATAAGTTTAGTAGGGCGAACTTATTTTAATGATGACGCATAATATCACCACTTTCATACATAATTATAAACTATATAAAAAAAAAATAAAAAAAAAAGTTAGCACCGTCTCATCTCAGGGAAACAGCAATCAAAGCGGGAGCTGCGGCGGAAATCGCAGAGTCTAATAAACGGCGCAAATATAGTTCAATTATTGAAAACTACAAATTTGTGCCGTTTGGTGTAGAAACTCTAGGTCCGTGGGGTTCAAATGCCAAAAAATTTATTAAAGATCCCCCTCTACTGATCATCTCTTCTGGTGACAAGAGGGCTGGGGCTACTTCCTCGCGCAACGAAACAGCATCGCGATTCAGCGGGGAAATGCATCCAGTATTCTTGCCACTATTCCACGCAGACCTGGTTTATTTAGTTATTTTAAATCTTTAGATTTGATTTAAGATTCTAATTTAATTTAATAAATAATTAATCAATAGAAAAAAAATATAAACGCCGCGACTGGGTTTATCCGTAACTACTAAACGGATTTTGTTTTTACGAATAGATAGATATCTAGATAAATTCAAGAGGAAGGTTTGTGTGTTGTATTAAAAAAAAAATTAATAAAAATATTAAAATAGCCTTTACAGTAGGAAGTTACAGTATTAGTAAATCAAGTTGGGGGAAAAGAAATTATGTATTATTTCAATGATATATACAAAAAGTCCAGGACACGAAAAGATTTATATGTTTGTTTGTAATGAATAAACTCTAAAACTACTGAGCCGATTTAAAAAATTCTTTCACCAGTAGAATGCTATATATTATCACTGAGTAACATACTAAAATATTTTATATTTTGTATATAATTGTTACCCCGGGCGAAGTCGGGGCAAGCCACTAGTCTTTAAAAGTTGTAATAAATTTAAATAATTTTTATTTTTAGAAGATAAATTCCAGAAAAGTGAATTTATTGAGAAATGTCATTGTGCTGCAAAATTGTGTATACAGTTGCATTACAGTATTCAGTTGCAAATTGTAAACAAATTACGTTATCAAGCTTTGGTAAGTGTGATTAAAGAGTCATTGACACTGGTAGGTCACGATGAACCTTTACATGTGTTTTTGCAGAGAATGTGGCAAAAATAAACATAAAAATTACTAATAGGTACCTACATAATACTAATGTACGCAATGTTGTTGTAACGTCTGAAAATATTTCGAAGTGCAGAGTTTAGGCAATATAATATAAGTTACTGCTAAGTTTTTTTTTCTTTTTTTTCTAAGTTGTTATGATAAGTCATATATTATTATATTACATAAAAGGATAATTTATAGGTAAGTAAGTATGATATCTAATTCGACTTTATTTATCCCGAACTCCCGGCTATGATAACGATTGAGATTCAAAACAACAATACACGAAAATATTTAAATTTTAAATGCACAGATACCGGTGCTAACATGTTCGATGTTTTGATAACCTAATAAATTATATAGATAATTGGAAAAGTAATTAGTTTACTTGATGCTTGAATGTCATTTAAAAATGCACATTAAATGTTTTACTTTTAACATTATTTTGCATTGACAATTTTATGGTAAATTTGTTTGTGGTTTTACAACCTCAGTTAACGTCATTAACAAACGTGTCGTGGTAAATACCACAAAGGTTGATAAACGATAAAATATTTCAAATCAATAAGATTAAATAACAATGTTGAACGGTAAGAAAACAAGTGGAATAATTTGTTATTCCATCGAATCTTACGGCTAAGCGCGGATTTGAATTTAATTTGACACATATGTATATGATAGACTTATTAGTATTTTCGTTGCCAATTTGATATTTAAATAGTTTTATACAGTACAAACGTAGATTTAAGTGCATAGAAGCTAGAAACGCAATTGCTTACGCAGTTGGCAATGCAGCGTGCATCCATCGAGTTGACATTGAATCAGATTAAGTGTCAACATAGATAAACTGTACGCTGTAAGTTGCGATTAATTAACTATTCCACACAGGCTTGACTAGTACGTAGAATACTGAATACAATATACCTAGATCAACCAGATTAATAAAACAGTGGACTATTGTTATATAGGCTTATGGGGATGAACACTGTGGGACTTCCATACATAGATCCTAAGATTTTGCAAGACGACGCCCCTACATCGTCTTATAAAATCTTAGCATAGATCGATCAAGAACGTTCTATATTTGAATTACTGAAATTTATTTGTTTACGTCCAATGGGCAAGGAAACGTGTGAGATATACAGCCATATAGGTATTTCAGAATTTATATTTTCCAGGCGAGTACAGTATTAGTATATGATGCATGCACGCTATAAAACGTGAACTTTACTGCATGTCATATAAAAATAAAATGGCATTTTACATTTTACTAAGGCCAATATTATAATGACATCCAGTGTTGACCTCTTCGTTTAAATTTCAAAAGAGGGAAGACGTAGTAACCTTTGACATTCGACTGCAACACCCATAAATATTATATGAGAATTTACTTTCCTTTAAAGTTTCCACACTTTGTTATGGAACCGGTATTCGACACACAGGTGTATTCCAACCAGCTCTGTGACATACTTGCGCTTTGGAAAGGAAATTGCAAAAGCTTATTGTTATTAGTACATGTTCACTTGTACTTTATTAGAAAACATTTTACAACAATTTACGAAATATAATTTATCTATGGTATTTATTTGTTTTTCATTTCAAATCCTTTCAAACTTAACTGCAACCAAAACCTTTTAACTTCCGAATAGCGTCATATTTTAAATGTTGTTTGACAATTGCGCAATTTAGCTACACATAGTGTAACAGGGCCTTAACTAAATGAGTAGGTATTAATTAGTTTTTAAAAAACAGAGTGCATTTTCTTTCCATTCTCAGAAAATATTGGCTCACCGGTCAAAGCCTTGGACGGGGTTAAATATAATAAATATTTCAGGAGATAATGTCCTCGTCAAACAACGTTTACCTCAGTACAACAAAGAAATAAAAGGGAGGGCTGTGAAATTAAAAATACGATGAAAATGACAAAGAGAACTACTACAAATATCTTGTCATCGTATGAAGTGCAGCTGACGACTGACTCATGCGTCGGTTATGCCTCATAAAGCATTTTATGTGTGCTTTATGCGCAAACGCACGCGATTCTAGAGCTTAATATGATTACGGAAAATATCGCAAAATGAGGTTCAACGCTTCCTTAACTGCAAGTAATGTATAAACGGCATTTAACGGTCTTTAGAGAGTAATTCTGTTGTCGCTTTTCTACTGTGTTTTCACTATATTAATACTAACGCTAAACACTGTTGTTTCTCAGTACAATATAACATTGTGTAAACTTCTTCAAGATTATTGCAATAATATGTTGTAATATTTGCAAGAGATTATCATACAACTGCTTGTCAAAGTATGAAAAAAGGTCAAGTATGTAACGCTTTACTTATAGGAATTTCAAGGTGCTTGAATAGCACGAAGTTTTTGCATCTCATTTTATCTTTTTCTACAGGAACTTTTTCTACAAAACTGCTATCTGCTAGTCAATCCTTGAAGAAATTAGCTGTAATACAAATTAATTACCTTTTTCTTCCTTGGGTGTAAATCTTCATAATCCATAGCAATGCCTTCATCGCTGAATGAGGATGAGACTGGTGGAGGGGATGGTGTTCCTGACCGCCACGAGGACCCAGAACTGCTGCTAGCGCCTGGAGACACTGATGACCGACCTCCCCATGCATCTGCGTAAGTAATTATTGAACTTGTAATTTTTTAGGGTAGAGAGCGGAATACAAATCTTTCTGATTTAGCAGATAAAATTTATGAAGCTCTCTAACGAATGGCCAGTTCTTCAGTAAATCCACACGACTTTTTGAATTGAGATGAAGCTCTACAATACATTTACAATGCAAATTTACGCCAACTTAAAACACTCAAGTGTCTCATTAAACGAAATCCACAAATACATTAAATTAAGCATAATTATGAAACGGAACTGTGGACTACAACTTTCACTCACAAGAGCTGTTATTTTCACACACTGCTGCGTAGCCTCGTGTCAAGTTTTATGGATAGATCTTCTCTTGACTATAGAATACGTAATAAACACAGGTCGTCATGTCAATAGAAACGGTTTATATAATACTAGGTTTTCGCCCCAAAACAACAAAATAAACTATATAGTATATTACTCAGGGATATCGTAGTTTTCTATTCGTGGAAGAATTTTTAAAATCGGATCAGTAGTATAATTGTTATTAGAATATTTGATAAACATTTGTGTACACGTGTGAAGCCGGGGCGGGTCGCTATATTCTATAATTTACAAAAATGTATATCCATCCAGACAAGAATAAGTAAAATTTAAATAACTTAACCATAAAGCTTTACTAACGTGAAATTCCGAGCGAGAGCAACAAGTAGAATATTAGAGCTCCGAGTAATTTAAGTAAAAAACCCATCAAATATATGAATGTCAAGAGTGCTACCTGTCTAGACGGTCGACGGTCTAGACAATGTCTAGACGCCATCTAGCATTTGGTGGATTTTATACAATACTAGCGGACCCGGCAGACGTTGTGCTACCCAAACGTTGACTTGCCCGCACTACCCGTAGCCCTACTCCTACCCCTACCCTACCCCTACCCTACCCCTACCCCTACCCCTATCCCTAACCCTATATAAAAAAAATTAGGGGTGGTCCACATTAATGGTTAACATTTAGGGGGATGAAAAATAGATAGTAGCCGATTCTCAACCCTAACGCATATGCATACAAAATTTCATAAGGATCGGTCAAGCCGTTTCGGAGGAGTATGGGAACGAACATTGTGACAGGAGAATTTTATATATTAGATTACTGGAAACATAGTTCGCCTCGCCCACAACCCGAGTGGCACATTTCTAAACAACTGCAGCTGACGACATTTTCAGACATTTCCACTTGCTTTAAGTGGAATGAAAATAAATAAATATAGAATTTATTTATTGTATCGAATTATTGGAATATTATTTCACTGTTCATATGGGCGGAAATTAATAATAGCAAATAGGGTGCACACAGACTTGAAAATGCCTCGATATTATTAGGTGCTTAAAAGGTAGGACTTGGTGGTATAATAATGTTACAAAGGTTAATGAAGTAACACAGTAAGCCGTAGAGCAAATAATATTTTCATTAACAAATTCATCTTTCGCTCAACACGAGTGACACATTTTTTAGCAGCTGTAACTTTTGACAGACAGAAACCGAATATTATTTTCTGAAAAATAAAATTACAAAATCTAACAAAACTATGAAATATCTATGAAGTGGCACTCCGACCTCTATCTACCCATATGGGAAACAAAAGCGTTATATAATTTACCTCGAGGTGATTTCGGCGAATTGCTTAGTGACATTAACACAAGAGCCGCACTGCAGTCTGTCATATCATCTCCATAGCCCAAGTCACCAGAACTGCTCGGGCGACGCTTCCTTGATCTGTAAACAAATATAATTCTGTTATCTAATCTTAAAGTACGCCATATAATATTGATAACATGAAGGATCTTATCTCCTCTAACACGGGATTATTAATGCAAGACATGTTTGTTCAATGCAATTTATAATGTGCCCTAGTAATGTGTTTAATTACAACTATGTCCTAGCGACCTGGCTTCGCTCGTGTGCTATATAGGTATACGGATATAATTCTTTCCTACGTTATTTTGTTAATATTTCTAAAGAATTAGACAGCAGAAACCAATGTGCAATGGCGTCAAACTCTTTATCCGACATAATCTAAAAGTTCAGATTAATCCAAATCCATTCAATTATAATTCTCAAGATTAGCACAGTCAACTGCAGAAACGCAGCGAAAATTCAATTCAAACATTGAAACTTAACTTGTTCGTCTATTTATAAAGCAGTTTAACAAATAATTGTATGTATTTAGCAATAGAATGTAATTTGAACGCAGGAAACGGGGAAATTACATTTCCAAGAATATATATCGACGAGGTATCCTAGGTTCTACATCAAATCAATACTCTGTGACCCTTTTTACACAACAAAGCTTTTCCTGTGCAACGAATAACAGCATGATATTATATTCTGTAACTATAATTTGTGTGAACTGTATTCTACTATAGGTTGATTTTTAAGTAATACCTAATACTACATGCCCCTTGTGAATAAGCGGGTGCGAATAATTCGCATGATTGTCAATAGATGACGCTTTCTACAATACGGTTTTTATAACGAAAATTTTAAAAGAAACATTTATTTTTGATTTGTTTGTTTATTTTTTGTCATTAGAGGAAAAAATAATCTTAAAAATGGCGTATCAAACATTATATTTGATACATACAAAAACACCTTTCATAATTAAAAAATAACCTATAGTACACAATATGTAACATGAGTCATCAGTCTCATCACTTCATTATTCATATCCGTTCGAACTTTTATGCGAGTAGTAATTAGTCAGGGAATATTTGCGATAAGTCTAGATCGGTGGAATGACCTGAATATATGAGGGTGAACGTTTAACGTCACGCAGGGCGAGGCGAGGCGGAGGTTACGCAATGTTCGACCTAGAGACAGTCTAGTCTAGATTTTGGTGATATTGCGTAAGGACGTGGACCTCCGACCGCTAGCGTCTGGTCGATAACCCGAACAACTTTATTGAAAGAGAGATAGAGTCCCTTACAAGTCTGCAGGTAATGACAGAATTTATTGTTATTTTTTTATACTGTATGGACAATAAAATTAATAATTGTGAAATTTCTATTGCATATGCGATATAGAATGAAGTTGGTACTAAAAATTTGTTAGCATAATAGATATGAGCACGTCTTCGCTCGGTGCAATCTTTAAATTGCAAATATATATCTGAAACATATGTAAAAAATAAAAATGACATTTGATTTGATGACTTGAATATTTTATTAATATTTTGATTTATTATTGCTTAATAAATGCAACATTTCTGATATATTATATTGTTAATTAATTATTCAACATTAATGTATTTAATTTGTGATAGATTAGAACAGATCCCCTCGACAAAATCTAAATATAGATAATAATATAGGTACCTACAACTGGCTTTTTAAGAATATAAATAAAATATTAAAAGAAGTGGAAAAATGTATACTTTTTTTATAAGAAGTAATATTTGTAGAAAGAGCGTTGGCCTCGATTCTGAATACGATTTTCAGGTTTGACTGAAATATAATCTCTAGAAGCAATACACCGCCCTTCACGCTTGAACATTTTGAAAAGAGCCGCTACGACCTTTTTGGTCAACATTGGGAGGTGACCAACACGTTCACGGAACAGTGTTTATCTAAAATTAACTTCGGACAGCAAAATCAATACTTTACCACAATTTGAATGACTTTTCTTTCTTTCATAAAAAAATAAAATATTGAATACCAAAATTTTTCGTAATAAATTGTAATTTGATGTTTTGTTTCACGGTAGAAAAAGGTAATTTTATGTTGTGCTGTGACTCCACAATTTTATTGGAACATAAACAATCTTATTATCTCTACTGAGTGATAATTCTCTCCCACTTAACTGTTAAATAAACAAAGTAATCCATACTTCTTCCCATTGTTTAAACACAATAAATCAGTATATATTATATATCTTCAACTATGAAATCAGTAGACATACCCTAAAACTGACAAATCAGGAGACATGGCAACGCTGCCTCGCACAAAACACTAAACGGCTAGGTACTAGGTACTAGCCGTTTAGTATCTAGGTAGAAGTTATTTGAATGGCAGGGGAGGCTGGATCGTCCTTGAGAGGCGGGGTAAAGTGGAGAACGTTGACTTCGGTCTGACGGGTGTGCTGCGGTCGCCGACATGTTCAGCCCAGATACAAAGTGTGTTCACCCGGTATATTCTGAAAAAGACCCAGAATCTACAAGACAATGTACCTACTACTATTTGTACAAAAATTGTTTTTTGTCTATTCTGCCAATATTATAAATAACACTTACGAATATTAGCTAATTCTTAAAAAATAGCATGAATTGAATCCTAAAAATATATATTTTAAAATGTATTTTTTGTTTATGATTATATTTAGCATCTATCCATCATATAGTTGGCATATCTGGGTGCCTGGTGAAGGCTGATACTTAGTATGTTCGATGTATAGTACTACAATGACCTTCTCTTATATTACAAAGAACATTGCAATATCAATACTTATAAGGAAGAATGCATTACTCGATCATCGATTAGTAATAGAGTCTTGATTCGTAATATTGTAGATATCCATATCCATCCAGAAATCTTCGTAATGGCTTTAAAATAATCCTGAATTTAATATTTCAATTTCAAATTCAATATGTTTAAATAATTTATAGTTTTTAACAATTTGTACTGTACCCTGGCGTCGGTAACACGGTTCCAAGAGCGGTAAGGCAACCCGTGATGTTATAAAAAAATAAAACTATTTATCAACTAAACTTAATATTGATGAAGACTTAATAAGAGAAGAAGTTTAAATACATAATATTAAAGACGTCAAAAGCAGAGTTTTCTTTGAAAAACGGCTGGCAAGGCAACATATTGGTGATGTATTATCGCAGTGCGTCGACCGCGAGGTGACTTCAACGACTTTCCCGCGATAATGGGGATGCTCCGCAGGCCCGTCCGAACTAAAATAGAATGCTGACGCGGCTCGACTCTCCCGCAGTGCCTACGCCAGGTATTCAGTTGACGTCATTGCCTACATTATTATATATTCAAGGTTACTGTTACACTAAAATCCTATGATTATCAGAGATGACCTAGCTTTCAGCCTATACCTATTATATTTTCTGTATCTATATACAGTTTAGTACACGGAGAAAACCGTGCACAGACCAGAGCAGAGACGCGTAGTATAATTTAATGTAATATTCTGTCCTGCTGATATGGGCAACTGTTTCAATGTGAAATATCATGAGATCTTGTAAAAAATATTATAAATATCTGCGTGCTCGGAATTTTCCCAATTTGAATGTCGTCTAACATTGTGTAGAGCACATTAATTTCAATATGTATGTAAAACGAATAACAATACCTTATTTATATTTATACGAGAAAGTGTGACATCAGGAGTTGCGTCAAATGCTCATCATGCGTCCATTCGTACAGCAGCTAGCGATAAGTAAGTACGTATTTGTTTTACATGAAAAACGTAACTTGATTTCCCCCGACCACGGTCACAGGCCAATTCGCAGCTGAGTAAATAATTTAACTATGCATGTATTTGCACACATTTAACATTGAAAGCGACCTCACGTTGCAAGCGACTTCACATATCTCTATCTTCAAATATAAGATTATATAATTTGAGTACCTGTACGATTCTTTTTATATCACTGAATAAGCTTTTAAAAACATGTTTGTCGTCAACGATGTTTTTACACCGACGTGTAAACAAATATTTTATCAAAGCAAGGTTGAACTCACTACAAAATTATAATGGGTGTGTGTACAACTAGTTTGCGCCTGCGATTTTGTTTAGAGATGAATTTGGATCAATTTGAAACTTTTATCTCTAGCAGAGTACGATATCTGACTTTGATTGATTACTTTGTAGAACAAATGAGTGCTCGCAATATTTTTATATGGCTCTAAATATCTTAGCATAATTGATATCGAAGTATTTTTTAAGTCATATTGACTTAAAGTAGCAAAACATCAGATTCAATATGTCCTAAAAAAAGAAAAATATGAAAGCCACATAGTGATCTCCAATATAATTACATTGTAATGCTAGTCATTAATTATAGAACCAAGGACTGTGTGTCCATACGGGCAAGAGACCAACGATTTCACTTCTGCCGGGCGAGCGTCGTCGACTGGGTTTCTAGTAGTTTTATATCTAAGCACGTAGGAGCTGGCCACATTACATTTGAATTACACGTACTTAGTCAAGCTTATTTACATTTTACTGAACTATTTGGCTGTCAGAACGTGATGCCCTTTTGTGTTTGAATTATTTGAATGATTAAATGAGAAATTAACAACTGGTTGACCGCGATTTTGTAGGCTTTGTAATTGAATTAATAGGTAACTTTTTGTAGTTTTTGAGTTAGTAGGTACATACAAGTATTAATATAACTATGGTCGAGAACTTAGTTTGCAATTATTATCAAAATTTGTAGTAAGGCTTCGCAAGAAAATATATAAAAATTAAAAAAAAACACTTTCGAGTTGCTACATAAGCTACATTAACCTACCTACGTGTAATCTAATCAGTATCGATTGCATTGTTATTATGAAAATCCTTTGGAAATGAAGTGACGATTAGACCAGTAGCCATGAATGAAATCTAACGCGCATGTGAGTAACAAAGCTAGAGAGGCCTGTGCTGTGCCGTGTTAGTGCATACGTAATAAATACGTTTTAAATATTTTGTTATTAAACGATCATCATTACCTAATAAAGGATAGTTAAAGGAAAATCGTATTACGGCATTATGACAACTACTGTGACGTGAGTGAAACTCGACCCACTTATTATGCGTCACTCAGAGTACGGGCGTTCTCAGTATTCAATGAACAATTATTGGAAGGAAAATATGCATCAATGTCTGCATCGGTGACTCTTTCATTTGACGTATTATAGAGAGGTAGGTATTCGCAACAGAAGTACTGTACATTATTTTTTATCTAATAGAGCAAAGTATTTTCATAGAAAATGAGGCGTGGCTCAAATTTTATACCAGCGATAGGTTTGCCATCACAGAAAGGAGCGAGAACATGCATTTGATTTGTAAGTTTAAAACACACAATGATTTGATAAGAAAACATTGTCCCGAACATACATTATCACCAATGACGTCTACGATACGCTATGATAACTAAAGAAGGAATAAATTAGGTAAGTAGTCTGAAAACTTGCTAAATAAAATAACAAAATGAGATTTGTGTTCGCAATTTTAGCACTTGGTATCTACACGTCAAAGTTGCTATGCACCGCTCTGAGCGTTGATGTAGGTCGGGAAATACTTTTTTGCACATAATAAAAACTGAGATCCGGCGATGTGGCTTTGCTCGCGCGCTGTGAGGTCATCCATACAATTAGACCAAACACGAGCTCTCATATGAATGCACGTGTGACATTGCAAATTTTAAACAAGGAACTAGTTACGTATGTATTATGTCAGTAATCCATCAGACTTTTAATAAAATTCACATTGAATAACAATGGACCGAAGGTTTAAAAATATGACGTATATTAAATTATGTAAGTCCTGAAATAATATAAAGAAATACGGTTTATGTACTACTTACTATCTCTTCTATATATGCTGAAAAATACTATATTTTGAAAGAGATTTAAGAATCTAGTATGATACGCTAAATAAAGTTTTTCACACATCGTCAACATAGTGTTTTACATATTACATAACATAGATTATTAGGTATTTATGATGAAACCTTTATATTCCTGTAAAGATTGTATTTGATATAGTCTATTAGATTTTCAGAACTTAAATTACACAGTAAAATATCACAAATGTTGCTTCGCTCTATCATTAAATTAGCTAATTTTTCGGCAATAAAGGATCGTCATACATAATTACATCTTCATCATGCGTCAGCGTTTCTACCCGGGATCAATAATCCATGGCAATTTTAATGGACGACTCGACCAGGACATTCCGGTCACGGTGACCTTCCTAAAACCACATTAGTACTTGTCAATGCTGTGGGGACCTCCGTCACTGGCAGTAACAAATTTTAGTAATAAACACTGCCAACTTCTTCATTGCAAATATTTTTTTGTTTAGAATTGTTTTTTAAAAAAGGAAAAAAATATACAGCACGTTTGATCGTTACTTATTACAAAATCGATTTACTATTAATCTACTGCAAATAAATCATAATGAGTCAGACAGTTTTCAGGTTAAGTTCATAATCAGTATAGATGCATCAGTCATAACACTAAATATTTATGTAACACTTTCTCTACATGGTCGCGGCACACTTGCACCTGCCAAATGAGATAACGGGCCGGCGTGAACGAAAGCAAACGCGACCGTAACGGGAAAGTGTCCCCCCACCACTTGCGCGCATTCTCTTTCGCGTGTTGCGCAAACCGATCGAAGAATGCGGTGCTGGCTACCACTGCAATATAGCCTCCCTTCTCTCACTCAAGCCTCGTCGCCCCTGACACTCAAACTCGATTTACATACAACAGATCGTACGTAGGCGACTTCAGCTACCGTTTTTGACATTGAAAACTATGACACCGGTTCCGCATAACCACAGTGATACCAGTTCTGCATTTTTTTGCGTACGAGATTGCGAATATTTGGGACAGAGATGAACAACTAAGAATTTTTTACATTCTTAACATCGATACGTGTTAAATAAGACATAAAGTTATGTATTGCAATGTTAAATACTGCTTTTCCTTTTAAAATCCTGTTTAACGTACCTCTAGTATTGATCCATGTCGTCTTTAGATAGAGACTCAATCATAAATTTCTAACAATTGGAATTTGACGCAATTCGACCTACTGGAAAACATTAGGATCTTTATGGCAGTGAATAAACATCATAGTGAAGTAGGCGAGCCAAGAGTTAGCCCGGCGTCGCGCCCGTGGCCGCATGCGGTATCTTTGGAGTGACGTCCTCATTTCCAAACTGGGTCACCGTGTCGCATGCCGAGCCGCGCCGAGCGAACGCACAGAACCGACCGCCATCTTTGAATTTCGTTAATTGAACGTCAGAGTAATAGATGTTTTTTTCTGTTATATGATTGTGCAAAAAAGAAAAATTAAAGAGAACGTTATATGTGGTGAGCAACAAAACATTTTCTCGCGGTGCGTCCGGAGAATGTCCATTCGGAAGAAAACGAAGACTTGGCTAACTTTCACTTTATAAAGTTATATAGCGGTGATTGCAAGATATGTTCCAATCACGAAGTGAGGTTGGAATCAATACAAGATTATTATAGAAGCGAAATTTAGATGGGTACACTCGATAAGTGATCAGAAAGAAACTTGTTCACAACCGCTTCCTGCACAAAACAATTTAGTAATCATAGTTAATTATTTCTGTCATGGTGTTTGTTAGATTGCAATAATAGTGTCTGGAAACTAGAACCACAAAGCAGACATGACAGTGCAAGTTGAAGCTTTTGATAAAATTAAATACACACATATGGTGGCTTGTAAGCGTTAGGTAGAAAAATGTAAGTGTAAATTTCAACGGACCCCGAAGCTTTCATTCTGATAAAATAGAAAACATACTCATCGGTAATGCTCAAGGCAATTTCATATGACCCTGCCTTTTACGAACTGGCAAATATTTACTTAGTGACTTTAAAAAAATCGCAGATACAAAGTACTGACGACCTCACCTCAATCTCAGTCGAAACCTTTGAAATACCAACCGGTGCCTTTTACAGAATATAATTACCTGTACAGACAGTACTGTACACATCACATTGAAGTTACCATATAATTGCTTAAAACAATTAACGAAATACTCTTAGCGGTGAAGGCGAAATCTTTTGAAATAATTTAAGACAATAGACACTTGTTAACCTTCTCGTTACATAAAGTTTTTAATTCGATTCAAGAGCGGCTATCTACTATAACGGGAAATAAATACAGGGAAAGAGAAGTAACGAGGAAATTGTCTGCTAAGAATATAATTGACATCCAAGAAATTGCTACTGTAAAATGAATTTACTTTACAGAATGTAGCTGCTGCATTTTCCGATTTTAATTGAGTGATCTTCTACTACATATTGGATCGCAAATTTCCACTGCATTGAGGCTTAATATTAGATTATGTAGCTACTGTGTAAATTCATTCTTATGTTCATCAAGACGTCTCTGTTAGAAAGTTGCCACAATGAGAAGCGTCTATGGTGATTTGGCGGGTACTAGATAAAATCTGTTCACGTTTTGGGGCCCCTTGTGAAATTTGGACCGTGAACGGAGGTCTCGCCTCTCACCCGCGGCCATGTTGAAAAGTGAAACCGAATGTAGCGCGTCACGTCGCTTTGACGCCAGTTTGTTCCGGTTGTGTTAGACGTCAAGCTCTTGATACCGGGGAGGAAAGTGTAAATGGACCCCCGTGGACGCCTCAATGCTCAATTGTTGATCAATTCGCCTCTCTTACATCAGCTACTTGCGATACAATCGCTTATGAAATTAATACTCTTAAAACTTGTCGGGCAAAGCAGATCTAAAATCTGACGTGCGAAACCAGTATCAAATATAATTCGCCAATATTATCAATGTGTATCGTGTGCCTATAGCATTATCTATTCCTTTTCAATTCTAGAGAGCTAGTTGGAGGCGACGAGGGGCGAGTGGGGGGAGAGGTTTGGTCGTAGAATGTAGGCAAGTGTGACAAGGACACGCCCGTACTGCGCTAACACTTCCATCCAGTTTCTAAAGAGCGCGTGGTGTAGATTTCGCAACGAGCCGCGCCAGCACCGCAACGACACGCGCTCGTGAGCGTTTACACCTATAAGTTTCTAAATATTCAACGTCAGATATAACTTTCCATGCATAAATTACATAAACATCATAATTCTGAAGTAAACAATTGATTAAACAATCTACTGCAATCAAGAACGTATAAATGAAAAGGTCAATCTAAAAGCTATTCAAGATTGCCTTGCTCAATCAGAATCAGAATACAATAAAAGTTGTGACTGAAGAGATAAATCAAGGAAAACGTTGCGATATAGATTTCTTGGTACAATTGATTGTTAATAGGATCGTGCAATTGCGATGAAATACAAACGGGGGCGTTTTGTTGGCAGGCGACGAAGAGGCGAGGCGAGGCGACGGCAGATCGTGCATTAGAAATGCTCGGCCTTCCTCTCGGCTAACTCGAGGTGAGCCACCAGTCAACTTCTCAAGGCAAGTACGCGCTGATATTTGTTAATTAGCTCGAGCTCGCAGTCTATCTGCATCCCAATCAGCAACTACCTATCTATCAACTCGTGACATTATTGCCCCTGATCTGTAATGATAAACAATCCCATGTAGGTACCTTAAGCATTTAAGCAGGTCAAATGGAAAAATGAAATTGTTTTCATGATAACTATTATTTCTAATGTAACGATTCTTCAAATCTTGCTATGAATAAAAGTAAAAAACAACATAACTGTTTATAGGAAGAAAAGGCAATAATAGGTAATAATATAGCTTTTTAAAAAGCTCTTAAAAATATTTTGTATTAAGTTACTTCAATGCAGCTGAAATAATATATGAAATATATTATTTAAGATAATTTACCCGTGTATATGATGCCCAGGAACATCGATGGTGGCTGATGCTCGACGCCTATCACTACCCATGTCAGCGAGATGTGCAAAGTTCTTGTCAACGTCAGCAAGTCGTGCAGATTTTCTGGACTCCAGTAATCTCACATCGTCTAGTTTCTTTAGTAACTCAATTGGTGTCTGTTGACAAAGAAAATATATAATTATTATTGGTATTTCATCATTTTTTCCTGAGGTTGTTATGGTGAGAAGTCATAATAGTAATCATCTAACCTTTGGTTTGCTTTTGTGGGTTTAGCAGTTAAAAATCGGAAGGAACTATGCTTTCTTGACATAGTTAACGCACTTTTAACAACATGAAATCAAAACAATATAATAACCTTAAATCTAATCTAAACATTAAAAATAACTAAATAAACCAGGTCCGCGTGGAATAGTGGCAAGAATACTGGCTGCATTTCCTCGCTGAATCGCGTTGCTGATTCGTTGAGCGAGGAAGAAGCCAGCCCTCTTGTCACCAAAAGAGATATCAGTCGAGGTGTTATATCTTTTATTAAATCTGGTTACTATTCAGGATATAGCTCCTTCATTTCGAGAGTGTTCTATGGGGGTAATGCAAAGTGGAAAGAGGCTGCCGAGAGCACCCGAGTCCGAGAGATCCGGGAAGAGTCTACCTTCATAAGAATGTGATAATTGTGATAAATTTAGAACAGTTATTACAGCCTAAAAGGCGAAGTCGTTATTATATTTGAAAATATTTCAGATCCGGGTGCAGCAGAGTGGGTGGGACGCCTGAATCGATATGACCTTCGTACAGGCTGTTACGGGGGCGGATGTGACGTCATGACCGGGTCACCGGAAGTAGAGCGAGATGCGTTCCGCGTCACTCCCTCGGTACGCGGTTACATCCTATTATATTAGCGGCCTACGTAGTTATCGCATATTAGACAATAATTAGGCAATTCTATTGTATTCGACGCATTGTGTTTTTAATCCTCCAATTCATTCAATGCCAATTGTAAGAGACATAATTAAGTTTGATATAACTACAAGATTTGTAAGTCTGGACGTTTATTTTGTTTCCTTTTTTGCGAAGTAATTGCTAGGTACATTATAATGCTATACTACCTTAACTATATGCTACAATACTAAGTCCTTCTTTCTTTAACCTACTCAGTTGTTTTCATTTTATGTAAGTTATCCTGAAAATCATTTATAATCTACAAAAGGTCATTCAGCTTTATACAGAGTTGTCCATACATAGTTGTTATCTTTCCGTTTATGTATGTATAAGTAGATAAAGGTCGCATGTGCAATAATAGGTTACACGGGTAGTAAAAGTAGGTATAATATATTAGGAAATGTCCACGAGTTAATGATAATTATGCAGTTAGTTGTTGACATTGACTGCGTTTTCGTTACCGCTTCCTCACGCACTAGCACTAGAGACGCATGCGTCAAGTGAATGTGACGCACGTTTGTAATTGTCATGAAAATTGTACTAAATCGGTCAGCGCATGCAGTGACGCATTGGGTGGGACTGTTGAAAGTAGTCATGCCGGTGCAATGTAGGGTAGGTAAAGTTATGGCATGTCAAACATATCATGCGCATCGACAGACCGGTTGGTAGTTACCGCATTGTATGAGAATATGGTATTACGCGAGATATTTGATTTTATTCTGTTCTCACACGATTTTACTTTCTAATAAGTCCCCAGTTCCGGCGAATATATATGAGAGAGTATATAAATTATAGTTTGTTACCACCGTCAATCGGTACCAACCAAAGGAAATATACTTTGGTTTAAATTTCACATTTATCTTCCTATTAAATGTTTATATATGACTTTAGTGTTCCACTTAGACAACTAAAGCAACGCCATTTCATATAGAAAATCGCTACATCGTTTAACCCACATACTCAACTAAATAGCAAATCCATTGCCCTCTTCTACTATACATTAGCCTAAATTATACTTTGACGTCAATTTCCACTATTATGTTACTTCATAAGATATTATACTCATTTTCAGTTTATTTAAAAATAGAAATATGTTACTTTGTCTCTAAATTAGGGCAAAGGCAACGACATCCGTAACATTATTTTGTACTGAATCAAAACCGAGATAGCCTTGTCGACTTATTAAATTACGTTAAATTAGTCAAAAAATATAATCACAGAACGCCTAGGAAAATGAAAAAAAGGCCTATTGCCTTTAGTTGTTATAAGGAGAACGTGGTAGTATAAGATATGTAAATATGTATACATAAGTTTATTTGAAAAGCTCGGTAGCATTGGTCACTCACACACAGACAAGCACTTTCACTTCTCGCTTGATGTGATTTGATTAAGATTGGAGTGTACGGAAATGACTGCAATTTATTTATTGTAATAATATTACAGTTGATAAACATATTTTCCGCTGAGATTCGGAGTCTAGGCTAGGCATTCCCAGGTAATTTAAATTTACCACGCTCTATAAATCAGTAATTTTACAGATATCAAAATATTTGGCAGTTTTGACTAAACTAACTACGTAGTTACGTAAGAAGTGACAATGATTACACAATTTCTTATCCGTGTTGAAACTTGAACGCTTTTAAATGTCAGTGAAAGTTACAGAGTGACTTTGACATGGTAACACTGCACTCAGAGATGTAAGCACCATTTGATATCAATTAAACAGCATAGGAGTATTAGTACAGTCTGAAATTGTTGTAATAACAAGGTTTACAAATTTAAAAAAGGTCAAGTGCGTGTCGTAACATAATGTAATGTAACAAAACATTGCAGATACTTATTTAAAATATTTTGTTAAGGTATTCACCTAAATAAAAAGGAAATATTACCTAAGGGCTCCATCGCGGATCCCGGCTATGTACCAATGGGCTTTTTAATTATAAAACTTATGTACATAATCCGAGAAACCACACTTAGAGGCTTTTCCACCTAAATACCTCAACAGAACTGGCCACTCGTTAGGTATAGCCTCACAAATATCATCGGCTAAACGGCTAAAAAAAAGAAAACCTTAGTGCATTTTTGAAGACGATATGGTGAGCCAAAAGGGGCTTTGAAATCCAATAGGGTCGGTATGTGCAAAACTGTCGTAGAGAAGGACTTTAGTTCATGTTATGAAAATTAAATTCAGAGCAAAATAGCAATAATGAAACTAAAGTACCTATAAATAATTCATTTTAAGTTGATTACTCAGTTAATATAAGGTGCTTTCCTTTGCAATTCCAATGCAATAACAATTTTTTATAAAAAAATAAACTGATACGAATATACGGCGAGTAATTTCGTGTCATTAACAAACGATCATCAAATTGTCATGTCCGACTCGTTTACTTAATAATGGTTGTTAGTTAACTACCTGTCCGAATTTATAAAATTGATATAATTATATGTATATTTTTTAATTTTGTGAAATTTTATACGATTTATTTAAATATAAAAAAATACTATTTGAAAAATAGTTCTAGTTCTGAAAAGTTTGTCAAGCATTTTGATTGTCGGTATCAAATATTTCCCTTAATACTGTATCAAAGTAATATGGTAATAATAAGGTAAAAACAAAAAAACAAAAAAATTCTTGTTTCTTTCAAAATTAGACTAATTTATTTATTTATTTATTTTTTTGTAAAATACGCCATCTTTTGGAGATCAGTTGAACTAACAGTACGAAGTCTTAGCACGGGTCAATGTTCATTAGAGAATGGGACTACGGTTAATTGAAAGCAGAGGGAAAATTAGTGGGACTATATACGGAAAGAGACGGAATAGTGGCATACCTACCTTTCAGAAACTGATGAATAATTTGATGTGAAACTGAAATGTGTTGTAGTAAATGTTGTAATAGACATTTTGAATTTTAGATGGATTAACTAAACGAGGGACGAAATTAATTTATATGACTGTAGATTTAGTTGCTTATGGTACACTAATTTTGTTCTATTCTAACGTTATTTAAAAAGGTTTCGCTTGTAAGTTCCAAGGTTCTTTTAGTAATACAACCTACTATGTAATTACGCTTAAACTGAAAGTTTCGAGGCTTTACAACTGACCTTGTAAATTTTTGATCGATGTTACTTTCATTCATGGACTTTACTAGCTGTTATTTCTGTATGTTTGCTGGTACCTAATCAGATTACGAAAGCTGGGCCCGCGCTAGTGCGCATTGATGCTAACGGAGGCCCGGCCGCGAATTATCAATTTAATACAGCGAGCAACACCCTAACCACTGTCGCAACACGCTTTTGACCTAATTAAAACAAATATTGTAATATTTCACCTAGTTAGTACATGTTAGGTTATTCAAAAAATACAGTTTCAATGATTCAATTAAAATAAAAGTTTTTCTCAAACAAAACACGCGTGTTGCAATAACAACTAATCCATCATGCGATAGAATCTCTGTAGAAGTGGTAGCGAAAGTTATTGCTGTGAGTGAACGCTAGAGAGCAAACAAGCAAGTGGCATTGACTGTAGGTTGATGACGTCGATGTCATAGCGCGTGTTCTTTATGAAGACGGTACGTCACCGATGCGCCGACAATTCGGTCAGCGAACGCCGACAACTGACACGTTAATTTGATATCCGCCGGCCGGCAAATGCCGACATTATTATGCCGGGTAATGTGCACGTGGTAAAGCCGGCCGGCGAGTGTAGTCGGCAAAGGGAAAACGGCCGGAAAACAATTTATATATCTCATACCGATTTAATTGATCTTACGAACAAAAGAAGACTATCTAAATATATAAAACCGACGTGTCGCTGACTGACTGACTTGGAAAATTGACTGAATGAGAAAATTGGAAGGTAGGCTTAGGGGTTGTAGAGGTGCACTAAGAAAGGATTTTTTAAAAATCAACCCATAACGGGCTGTAAACGTTGTAATCTTAATACAACGCGTACGAAGTCGCGGGCACCTGCTAGTTAAGTAATAAGAATACTGTTTTATTTTATTACTCATTGTTTTCCACCTGAAATCTGATCTTCAAAAAACCATGTAAAGGCCAATGTTATTGTTACGATAAAAGTACGTAACGACACACAAAAGGAACGTCCAAGCGCCGTATAGAGACAGGTAGACAGACATATTTTTATGGCAGGACAATGCACTCGTCATGTTGAAAAACAATACCTACCAAGTTATGGCCGATAACGAGTTTCAATGGTGAGCGAGGCGGTCGCGATTAAATAAACGAACAGTTAAATAACCCTTAAAACTATGTTGATCATTTTAGGTAGATCTTCTAAACATTAAACGGTATATGCAATAAGTATGACAATGCAAATTGCATCCTCTTGTAATTCAATTACAAAAGATTTACAGATTTGAATTAAAAGGGTTAGCAAGTTACAACGGTAAAATAATAGACAGACAGATTATTGTTGCTAAGGAGAGAAAAGATTTCGTCCTTTCCAGGTAAAACAATTTTGTAAGTGATCGTGTCGGAGATATCGACCACCCAGTAGTTTTTAACAGAATCTAGCATAATGCGAAAGGAAACGCTCTTCAAAAATGTTATAATAGCGGTGTCCGGGCCAAATCGTTTTTGATCGACTGCAGTCGATTACTTCTCCATTAGATATTCAGTGAGTATACCCGTAGTCACGTAGACACGCATGCATAAACAATTCGGTTGGGCTCGTGCACCACTAAATAGGTCAATAGCTTCGCTGCAGTGAAACATATAATCGCCATATTGTGCCACGAATAGTATGTTAAAACAGCGATAGACGCCGCAGGCGCATAAAATCTTGCTCAACGAGCCACTCCTAAAGTGACAGTCGTGGCTCAGTCGATTCTATTCTTCATTGGATTCTACCATTATTTCAGCATTATTTTCAATGCCATTTCATACTTCAAAAATGGTTACATACCTATTTGATGGTTCACATTCACATATGAGCTAAGTTCTAGATATATTATTTTCTCTTATAGCATTGTTAGTTTAGTAAGATAAGATATGTTGTACCCATTCAATAGTCGTCGATATTGACATTCCTAAATGGAAGGAATATAGTAATATCATTATTTATGTATGTGTGGGTGTTAATACAAGTTGCGAACACATAAATAAAGATTAAAGCACGACACATTAGAATAGAATAACTGAATAACTAACCAATACCTTTTTGTTAGAAATGTTCTGTAAATTCAGTTTATTGATGATTTTAGTATATGTTAGTATCCCAGTAAGACCCTGATTTTTGAAATTCAAAACTGTATTGCAGTTTGTGTTGACAAGAGAGCGTCATCATTGAGTACTCTAGCAACGAGGGGCACTCATCGCGATTCGTGTCCTACTTTTCAGTTGTTGCTTCAACTAAGCAATTACAATTTCGTAACACTTTGGTTCGTATTATAAAGAGCAAACTCTAAGTAAGTAGTAATATCTACATTCTACTCCATAACTTCGATAAATCTCTCAACACAGCAGTACAAATTAAAAACGTGCTTTCTAATGGTTAAATAATGAATTTAAGGAAAACGATTACGATGAGGTAACGTTTTAACATAATATATTAAATCGGCAATAATATGCGTTAAAAAAATGCAAATTTATATTAAATTGATTGAATTATACTGAGGATATGGTTTATTTAGTTTTCCCAATCGAAGTGTGCTGGCCTTGTTCCACTAGATAACTGAATCGTTCGACCAGTATACAGGTGTACGGCGGATGCGCTAAATACACGCGAACTCAAACCTTCTGCCCGCAGCACTAACAACCAATACCAACCTTGCCCCAAAAATCCCTGACCCAGATTATATGTAAGCCGAAATGCAGCAAGCGTTTTTATTGTGGCCATTCTCCTTGAAATGACTGTTTCATTTGCAGGTTACTACCAGAGGAGAAAAAATCACTGCTCTGACAAAATTGCGCGTAGCGAACAAAAGTTTTTTGCTCAGTCGCTAAGGTCACCCGTAAACGGCCTAATCGACAGGTGACTTTGAAATTTGAGGAATGACAACTATACCTACAATTTGAGATACGACACGAGGAAAATCATCATCAACTCTGACTCATAATTTTTATTTAAAACTTGACCTAGATATTTAATAGAACCGAAGCGAAGTACATATAGTTTTCGCAACTGGAGTGTAGGTCTCGGTAACTAGGATACCTAGGTCACTGCGCGTCGATCGAGCTCAGGACGAGCGGGTGCCGCGGCCTAGTTGGCGCTCTATGTAGGGCAAAGGCTGTCGCCGCCCGGTGCATCTAGGGCGTTCTATATACAATTCAGCAAGGTTTGCAAATTGCACTGTCTATTTTTAGTCAACTCGATGAATTAAAGCGAGCGCACCCGATTATAATTTTAGTTATTTCTGAATGTTTTCGTTTTATGCGAATGGTTAAAATTATTGAAGTAGCCTATAAAACTAAATCTGTCGGCTGCCACCGCTGCCATGTAGGTCAACGTCGGCAGCAGGAAATTGACATTGCGTACGCGGTATGATGCAAGGAGCGGCGTGCTCGCCCACTCCGCTTCTATTCAATTAGCCGGCATTTGATACGCGTTTACAGTCGGACTGAAATAGGGAATATTTCCAAATTACGTCACAGACCCGACGCTCCCGTGACGTCATGGCGGCGACCGCCCCCGCAGCACCCACGCCGCACTGAAATACATCGCACGCTTTATCCATTTACGTAATAGTACGTGAAATCTACGCAAGGACGCGCGCAGCCGTGTCGACATCGCACCCACCTCGATGCCATAATCGCTTTGTTAGCGTTCACTTAGAAAAGTGAGCGTTTCACCTTGAAGAGGCAACCTCGCGGACTCTCTCGCACGGGAGCCGTGAGGAGCGCCCCGACGCGGTGTCGCTGAAGCGGCCACGCAGGCGTCGTGACCCAGCCTGACCCAAAAACGGCGACCCAGCGCCCGGAGTGCGACTCGATAACGGATATAGGAACCTGTTCGCTGACGCCGCGGCACGCACTAGCCAAACCGTTACGCGGACTCCGCCGAGGTACAAATAAGCTGTCATTACTGGATGCCATCACTGCCGGCGCCGGCGTGATACACCAAGTCTCATTGTTGCGCTAAAATTTACTACTTTGACCTCTATAACACCTATGCCATTGAGCGAGGAAAAGATAGGTATCTTTTACAAATTTGAGTCAAAGTGGCTCGTAGTGGAGGTCGAGCGGCACTCGTCGCGGCCGGCGTCGTTTGGTTCAATATCAACGTTTCTAGGTCAGTGTGTCAGCATGCTACGCGCGGGGCCCCGTGATCCGCAATTACAACATGCTCTTCTCTTGTAAAAACACAGGCTGACTCAGTAGAAGACAACTTAACAAAAAGTTGATTGCTATATGAACGGAACTACTTTACACCCTCGTAAAGATGTGATAATTGAACTTCGCCTTGACGTATCGCGAATACCTGATTCACTGACTAATTTATTTAATCTACGTTACCTACTGTACATTCGAGAACAAGTTTTGTTGTCCATTAAATAACATACAACATATAAACAATACACAAACATCATTTGTGAAGATGTTCAAACGTTCTCATAATATGTACTTTGTCACCAGCACCCACGCACTAACGGTCGTGTGCCGTATTACTGTTATCTCAAACCAGAACTGAGTTATTTTGTGTATATGACTCAGACAGCAAAAGCTCATTTCAGCTCCTCGCATTCGTAATTTTTTTTTCAATAAAATCTTAAAAGTAAACTTATTTTTATTATTATGAATGCTTTTCCATCTTTCTGTGAAAGCGACTGACACAAATATTTTCTTGTGTTAATTTTGTTTAGCAACTGCAACTGGTGATAATGTTGTTTGTCGTAATTGTTTACGAAATGTTACGTACTTCCCAGCATCATTAACTCAATTGTGCGTGACCTCGCGAATCTCGTAGATAAGACTGGAATGACTATGGCCTGTAGTGTGCTGTATAAAACATTTAACTATTTCAAGGCAAAATCAATGAAGTAACAAAGGGCTGGCCTTGCGCTCCTCTCGTAGGCGGGGCAACCAGCTAAAATACGCCAGGGTTTTTATTTAGATTATTTTCACTAAATTTTCCAAATGAATTTTATATAACAATGTCTTCTAAAGTTGTTTACTGAAATATCAGGACGGTTTTTAATTATAAATGAACGGAAAAATCATTGCAATTTATCTTCAAAAACGAATTTATTATAACTTACCTAGAGATTACAATATACATACATATATTACAAGTTTGCATAGATAATCAAAAAGTTATAAATTTACAAGTAAGTTCGGGTGACTGAATAATTAAGAGCCACCCACGGTTTGATCTTTGAATCGTATTACCTCTGTCCTTAACTGATCTGTGTGAGATTTTAATTATTGTTTGGTAACAACATAGATGGGTAACACGCCTCAATATAAACAGTTTCTGTCGCATGGTTTCTGAAACGTTCATATTTCGTATGTATAAGCTAAATTATAAGTAAGCGAAATTTCTCCTATTTTTTAACCGCTAGGGCCGGAAGTTTATATCTTCGATTTAACATAGAGTATAGAGACATCACACCATATTGTGATAATCGTGGAAAACATTCTTAAATTCGCAACGGTTCTCTGACACCATTAAATGGTCAATCATCTCTGTGTTTGTACGTTGGGAGTAGGTTGAATATATTAAAATGAACTATTTTTATTTGACTCTACTAAAACTCGTAAGTGGTTTATTAGAACTGTTTATTGTAGGTAAGTAATTTATGTTAGTAGCAAGTGTTTTCGACCTGCGGATCTCGGTATGTGGTTTAATGGATTTGTGCACGCACCATCACGTTCTTCATAACTTATAGCGTCGTCAGAGGCACTGGTAACGAGCGTTAACAAGGAACTCGAGCTAATTTAGGATCTACAATTTAGTATCCATTCAAATTCGTTCAGTCGTTGCGGTGTGATGAATTAAATACATAAAAAAATCAGTTACACGTATTATTATATTATATCGTTATGGTCAACGGTTATATTGTAGCGGAAATAAATTAACCAAATGATTTATATTACATATTAACATGTTCATCGATAAAATATAAATAATATTGTGGTGTAAGCAACGACACATCACATACATAAATCTAGTTATATAGGTAAATCAGTACCTACGGTTAGTACAAGTTGTATATTAATGAAATGTCATAATTGCTGGGCATTTGTCGACGTGTCCGGTGGCTGACCTAGTTAATACCATTCTAAGTTAGTCACTAAGCAGTTGCAAATATGTAGCCCGGAAAATGTATTTTATGAAACTGATACATTTTGATTCCAATATTAACCCATGGTAAATTATGGAAGAGTGGATTTTGAATCGTGTATTGTACAAAACGGTCGACAGTTTTATAGACCAATCATTTAATATTTCGGACTTCGACCACCACCGCTTCCAGTAAGGCAGCTTCCAATAAACTCGACCATCAGTTGTTCACTGGCCATCCTTTAGAACAGCCATCTTAGGAAGTCGAAGCGCGCCCATATGAAGGTTTTGCAGTTTTCTAACGGTCCCGTCACAGTGCGTACGTATGTGGGCTGGAGTTTACACACAAGTGGTCGGGCGGGGCGTTTTCTATTCCCATGGTTTCTTCACAACCGCTTGTCGGTTCCGCCGTACGCTTTACAAACAAAAAAAGCTCTAGCAACTAACTATATGACGTGTAACGCAGGAGAAAATTGCAAATTGGATCGAAATAGTTTGATTCCGTTAGTTAAGTGGTTCTTGTAAGTTGCCTTATTAATAACAAGCTTTTACAACTTTAATATCAACAAGAATGAAATTCTGAAAAAAGCTTTAATATTTGACGAAATTACAATTATTTTCATGGGTTTTTACAGCGAGACTAACAAATTAACATTAATTTCTAGTCAGTATAATAAGTGAAATTTACTTCAAACACGCAATGAGTCCACGCTACATCGACCGACGCACACGTCGCACATTTAAAAAAAATAGAGAAATGGAAAATCTGGAAAATTCGCCATTAGCGCGTCTCATTTGATTCATAGTTACTTTCGCTAGCTTCGTCTACTATGTGTTTAATTGCAAGAGCGTATTGATACGCAGCGTTCGGTAACTTGTACGTGCTTGGCTATCAGTCGGGGAAATTATAATAGAGTTTAAAACACGCAACGGTGCGTCGTCGCGGTTTATTGCTATCGGCATTATAAACTCGCATACTTCAGTAATATATAGTTTGAAAAGAAATACCGGGAAGGCAGTCGTAACGCAGCGTAACTGACAATTATCCTAAATTAGATTTTGTCACGATTCTGTTGGTTTTCTAAACTACAAAAGACCCAAATTAATGAACATGCAATTCAACCTATACACATTTTATTTTGTCACGAAATCTGACCTCAATCTCGTCTTATACATTATTTATTTATTTGTTATCTCTTGGAAACATAATTTTAACAATAACTTGCATTCACAAGTTTTCCCTGAATATAATAACTACTTTTAGACATTTCAACGAAACCATGTTAAATTACATACAAATAGAGAGAAATCGAACATATAGATATTACATCTATCTCTTTAATAGCAACTACTGATGAGCTTTGATTGCCGCCTAGTGGACGGTAACGGTACACTATGTAATCACATTGCTGCGGGGAACAAGTGCCGATAATGTAGTAGAAAGCTCTAATGTCAGTGTGTGTAAAATTTTGTGCGGGGAATAACACCACTTATCTGGAAACTTTGTATACGCAATCAGTCCAACAGAGGATTTCCCGCTTTACAATTTTACCTCTAGCGAGACCGGTTTCAAAGGATGGTTACCGATAAACAAATAGTTAACTCCTGCTATTGAAACCATCGTCGTCAAAGTAATTTGCATGACGGAATATATCATCTAATTTTATTATAAATACTTTCAAGGATAATGTAATTTGTATGAAATCGAGACTTGCTTCAGTGATTTTCCTGAAACAACTGCTTTACTCAATACAAACAGTTACCGTTATCAAAACCATCGCTGTCAACGTCATATGCATGACGAATTATATAATGATGGCTATTTAAGTAAATCTAATTTTATATTAAATTATAAATACTTTCAAGGATAATGTAATTTGATATAAAATTGAGATTTGGCTCAGTGAGTTTCCTAAAACAACTGATTTACTCATAACTAGATTCTTATATAACTGCAATGCTAGTTGCAAGTTGTAGCGATGATATTCGCCAATAAGTTGACCGATGATGTTGAACGCGGATATTATAAGACCGTGTTCCACTTGCTAACAAACAAGCTGGAGATGTATTAGTGGTCGCAAGGTGCGCGTCTAACGGTTTGCCGGCCGCCCGCCCCGCACGTGTAAATAATTCTTGACGAGATTTTGTAACGAATACCGTTGTTTGGTTCCGGGCTCGCTCGCGACCTTATTCTCGAACGCGTACTTTTTATTTTTATATCTTTGCCTGACACGCAGCGTCGCCGGCCGGCTTGGTTAGTTTATCTCGCCACGCTATTTTAAGTGTGCGATACCTGATAGCGGTCAAATGAACGAATCAATGCGGTTTCAGAACTTTCAGATATGGAATAGGGGTGCGGTAGATAATAGCTACGACTTTAAATTGCGTGTTAGTTTTAACTGGAATTGTTATTGTAGAATATACGCGTTTCGGAGTAACCAATGGATGTTTATTGACGTCAGGGCGTCAGTGACTCAGCGTGGACTTTTGATAGAGCGGGCGCGGGGAGATCGCTGGCCGCCGCATGCGCAGCGCGAGTAAATATTGTAAAGTGTAAATAAGTATGACGCTACACAAGCCGGCCGGCGCGAGACCGCGTCACGAATCTGCCTACATTACATTTTTATTGATATGAGTGACTATGTACATAACATTCTCGATTACTATACCTGCGTACGCCAAATTCCATACATATTTTTTATATGTCATATATCCGATAAGATATTTCTGTGTAACGTGGTCATGCACGTGTCGTAGTAACTAATATGTAAATGCGAAAGTTTGTTTGTTAAACTCAATCATACCGGAATAACAGAACTGAAATCATTATTTAAAAGCTGTGGTCATCTTATTTCTCTAGTTTCTACCTATGATTGTTTAAAAGATATAACCTAGTGGAAAACGTTCTTTATCTATTATATTAGATGTTTTGAAGAAACTACCACAATTAACAGATTATAATGACTGTGAAATCATGCTACGAGAAACAAAACAAACCAACGTAATCTACCTAAAAACAAACACACGCTTCCTGTTTTAAACATATTTATCTAGAAGTCATTTGGCGTTCTATCTTCTGCTCGTGTAGATTGATTGCTAACAAAGACTAATTAATTTTAGTTCTAAGGAAGTAATGAACATATCGTATTAGATACACCAATGATTAGATATAACTGAAATACATAGCTTCTTGTATTTTTACAAATGTGATAGGTCGTAGGTAGTGTAGGGCTCGTTTTGTTTGTATCTACCTGGATTTCGTTAGGTCAGTTAGCGTACCTTTCTACCACCTCTACATTGTCAGATTCGCCACCTCAGCGGTTCGTTTTGACTGATTTTTTATCTAGGGTTGATTGAAAATCTATCAATCATTGAGGCAAGAAAACACATGAACAGACTAGAATAACTAGGATTTACATGGTTAGTTGGACACGTGACATAGCAATATCAAGAATGACCTATAACCATCTCAAGTTTATTATTATTTCCAACCGGCACACTTTATATTACGCGTCAACAGTTGTTTAATTATTATAGTTCGTATTGTACGATTCTGTAGAGCATTGAATCGAGAACGCGTCATGTTAGTCGCCTAACGTCATCTGTTTACGGAGCCAAGGCCTTCGTGTTTGTGTGCTCATGCGACGCTTCCTCATTCTCCCGCTACTTGTGCGACACTGCTTTTTCACTGTTCGCATTAACAACACCTATATGTTAAGTAATCTCCTCCACTAACATAAAAGTGAAACGTTTGGCAGTTTCTTTTCTTTTTCAGACGCGGTTGAATAGGTTTTAAATGATAGGCATTTTCAGTTTTAGTTTTTAAAACTGAATTTTAACTACATATTATAAAACAAAGTCCCCCGCCGCGTCTGTCAGTCTGTGCCTTTTTCACGCAGAAACTACTGAACGGATTTTATTGCGGTTTTCACTATTAGATAGCTTGATTCACCGGGAAGGTTTACGATTATTTAACATGGACCTATCATGTATAGGAGCTGAGCATTATCAGTATAAGTGAATCAAGTCGGGGAAAAAGTTAGCCCCATCGAGTTTAAGGTCTAATCTCTCAGAGATATAACAAAATGATGTAAGAAAGAATTGTGTAGAATAAAATGATAGATCTATTAATATAGCAGTTATGTAAACGTTTACCTACATATATAACGTATTTACCTACTACGTATTATGATGTAACACTAACTGCATTTCATTAGCTAGTTCAGCGTGTTCTCAAATAGCTCTGGTGATTTTCTCCAGGAATTCTATTAGTTTATCAGAGCGAACATGAACTATTAATTTGTATCTGATAAATTTACTGCGTAATTAAAACAAGCATTTATTATTTGTACACAATTTGTCGGGGTAGTACAACTAGTACCGACTGATAAAATGTCCACGCGCGTCAAGCATGACAAAAATCTGGGTTTTACGAAGACAAGATTTCAATGGAATTGTTTTTAAAGTCTTTACTTAAATGTCAGAAACTGGATAAAATAATTATATAGCAAATTTTACACTATCAACTGATAAAAGGAAGGTCGGCTTGTATTCGTGTATTTTAAGTACGGCAAACAAGCGAATAAAGTTACAAGGTTAATTTTTGATAAAATTCAGAAAATTATGAGATAACTTTACAACTAATCGAAGTAAAATTTAGTAAAGTCAATATTAATTATAATTATCGCTTACATATTGTGCCACATATGTATATAATAATTAATAGGTCAACATAGTAGTACTATATTTTACAGAGATAATGAAGATGCGCTGGGCCGGCGCACCGCGCACGTGTCTGTTTAGTCGGGGTCAATATGTATCACATGCGCCCTCGACCGCCGCGCACATAGTTTTGCTTTGCTTTATGATTTTTTTTATTTCGATGATTGTTTTGTTATACAATGACGTAGAGGTACCATTGTACCTACTATCTAAAAGTAGTAGGCTAGGACGTCCGATTGGGGATTCTATGTAACTTCATGTTCATGTTAAGTGGGTAACGATATTGTCGATATTTCAATTCGGCAGGCACCTGCTGAAAATTATTAATCACAGATTTCGTCCGTATAGAGTTTATATATAACGTATATGATTGATACATCTAATTAAAATATACTTACTATAGATTCTGTTCAATCCAATTAGAGTTGATAAATAAAAAAATATATAATAAAGTTATTAAAATAAAATTGAAAGCATTACAAGTACGAAATCTGTAATCAATTTATTAAAAAACATCAATCAGACAATCAACATTTCAAGATACTGCACCCGGCGCGATAGTTTTTGCGTTGAAGTCTTTTGTTCGCACATTCGGTCGCCGCCGCCCGCCCGCCTCTCGCGGAAGCTCTACATAAATATTAGTGAGGCATATAGTACCTGTTGTCCGGGCGCGTGTACGTGCACCCGCAGGGCGTCATCCCGCGGCTCGTGAGACAGCACGTCGGCGCGCACCTCCCGTCCGCGGTACGTGAGGTAGACCCGCTGACCGGGCTTGAGCACGACGCCGGTCATACCGCGGAAGCCGGGCCCTATCAGCTCTACGTCCCGGTACTCGCGAGGAGTGCGCGACCCGTCGAACCGCACTGTGTAGCGAGTGTTCGGGGTCAGGTTGATGCAGTTGTTGTTCTCTGGGAATGGCGCCGGAGTCTTCACAGCGTGGATCGTTCCCGAGGAGTAGAGGTTGTCGTCACCCAGCGCCGCCACTCGCGTGCCCACTATGGACCGCTTGGCCAGCCGCTTTCCTGTCGACATTGCGTCGACACACACGACACGAAAGTTTCAGATCTCCGTGGAGACCTTCCCGATGCGGCGGGTTCCTGATGAATTTTTACACAAAAGAGTTGCGCGCGCGCGGGGCGGCTCGTCTGCTGGCCTGGCTCGATAGCGGCTCTCGCGCGGAAACATAATACGGGGACTCGGTCCTCGGAGATCGGGTCCGGGCGGAATCCTTACGCGACCGCAAACTTAGCAATTTAGCGCACGACGCAATACACACGTCCGCGTAACGATAGCTTCAAGCGCGAACTGGCGAACGACGCGGAGCCGGCCGGCCGGCGAGCGGGAGCGGCGACCGTCCGTCTCGCTTCTTTGTTTTGATACTCAGCTGTTTGTGAGAGCGAGCGGGACCGAGACGGGGCGAAGGGCGCGGTAGAGCGGGACGAGGGACCGGCGTGCGACGGTTCCCGATTGTGTTCGGGCGCGCTCGTTATTTTCAGAGAGCGTTGCGGGCGGCAGGACGGCGGACGGTGGATGGGCGGGCGGGCCGCGCCGCCCACGGTCGACATTGAGGCGCGCCGCTCCGCACGTGGATTGCTAACGGGATTGCACAACTCGCCGGGCGGTGCACACTCGCCGGTTAATGCGCGACACAGTTTCGATTCGGATTCGGGGTCGATCCAAATGTCAAGCAGATGCACACACTTGTGCAACGGCTGGCCCTGCGCGCGACCCCGTCACGTCCATCTCGTATCCCGGGCTGCGCGTGCAACTCTATCATATCCCCACATAACAACTACCACATATCAAAACTAGAAAACTACAATGTAAAAATATTGCAGGATCGCTTTTGTTAGTGGTCCTACTGCGTTTTGGATATTGACTATGTATGAAGACAAACATCTGTATTCTATTTCATGGTACTTAGTGCCATTTCCAACACAATACCGTTTCTCTAAGGTGTTTTCTATTTGTCGAGAGCGCACCGGTTTTGGAAATTCAGCATTGTTTACCAGGTCGCGTGTGGGTGACTCCATGAGGTCACAAGAAGACGCGTAGTATTGACCAATACTAGTATTTGTATAGATCTGGGTTTGGCAGGTTCCATATTGTTAATAGAAAATAAATTAACTGCTACGGACCACCTCTACATAAAAAACAATGTCAATCTCTGATTGGTATTTATTATAAAGTTTCAGGATTTTTTTTAAATTAACCGATTTGAACTACACCACTGATTTTTATAATCAGGTCCTGTGGGTGATTGTAGGATCCATCCTTAGAGTATAGTAGAGCAAGCTAAATCCATCAGTTCCATCGACCTTTTATTCCGAATATAGGTAATGAGGATGATAACATCGCAAAATCAACAAATGTGTTGTTGTTTAAGGCAGGTATTTTAGAGTTTGATTTTATTATTGACGTATCTAGTAACCTTAGACATTAAAAGGTCAATGACTTCTCTTTATCAATGTGATACCTACTTGTACCTACTTGCATACTTTATATCTATTATCGAATGATAAACTCGCGATTGCTTTGTGCGTTCGCTGATTGCTTCAAAGATATTGTCATATCGTGTAGTTAAGGAGAAATGAAACAAAGAAAATAAATTTTAGCACAATTTGATTATATTTTGATATAAATTTAGTGTGCCATGAGAATAATTACGGATTTCTGAGATTACAAGGCAGTTCGCAATAAATATAGCATTTAGAGAGACAAAGAGAGCAGTGCATTCAAATTTAATTAAACATTTAAATAGGACCAAGTTATTTTTTCTGTTAATCCATGAATATGGATAAGAGGCATTTGGGGACGAAACAAAGTTTATTGTAATCAGGAAACAAGGGAACGATGAGAAGTCTTTAACCGTAAGTATTTAACCGACTTCAAAAAAAGGACGAGGTTCTCAAATTCGACTGTATTTTTTTTTGTATGTATGTTACGCAATTACTCCACTAATTGTGAACCGATTTTGATGGTTTCTTTTTTATTGACAGATAATTATTTCGGGTTTTGTTATAGTGAGAATTGGTTCAGTAGTTTTTCAGAAATGCTGAAATGATTCAGCCAATTTTAGTCGTCGTTATTTTTGTAATGATTTTATATTGTGATGTTATTAACACAAAAGATAAAACCTTTAAAGTAATCTAAACATTAAAAATAACTAAATAAACCAGATCTGCGAGGAATAGTGACAAGAATACTGGCTGCATTTCCCAGCTGAATCGCGATACTGATTCGATGACAGAAAAATTGATTTAAAAAAAGTATAATATATTGTTTATTAAAAAGTTAATAATTTGTGACTTTGTGTGAAGATATATAGTATACATTTTGTCCCTCTTTAAATATTTCAATGTTTACATCCTACTATGCATTATATAATATTTCCAGCTGCAAATTATGAAAAATAAAAAAAAACCGAGCGAGCCTTACAGTAGTCGCACCTCGATATGATGTGTAACATCTGACATCTCACCTTGATGATTGATGAAAACATGTTTTTTTTCCAACCCTGTACTTATCTGATCGCTGAAAGGTTTATTAAAATTAATTCAGTCGTTTCGGATTCTTGACAAACATTTAGAGTATTCAGACCGACGACGGACAAAAAATCTAAAACTTTGTGCAGATATTCCTATTCCAACTTAGATATTGGTACAAATTTAATTTATAATTTAAAAGTATTTCCAAAAAAATGTCAACTTGCACATAACAATATAAAAACAACCTTATAATTGAAATAACTAAATAAACGTCCGCGTGGAATACTGGCTGCATTTCGCCGCTCAATCGCGATGATAATTCGTTGAGCGAGGAAGGAGCCACCCCCCTATTGTCACTCGTTTAATAAACTTTTTGTCATTTGAATCCCACGGACCTAGAGTTTCTACATCAAACGGCACAAATTTGTCGATTTCCGCTGCAGCCTCCGCTTTAACTACTTACTGGAAGCCTCTCTCAGACTAATTTATTTAAGTATTTTGTAATATACGTGTACGTAAAACTATAGATTGCTTTTGGGTCGAAGGGACAGACCACGATATTTATTATAATACTAGCAATTGCCCGCGACTTCGACTGCCTATAACCTTTCTATCAAATGCAAAAAGATTTTTTCAAATCCGACTGGTAGTTCCAGAGATTAGCGCGTTCAAACAAAAAAACAAACAAACTCTTCAGCTTTATTATTAGTATAGAAGATATTATTATTTTAAATCACTTAACCTAAGTATATTTTTTAACGTGGCATGTTAGTAGGTTGCTGCATGCCACCTACAAGCCATCGAGTAGCAGTCCTCACTCATAGACTGAAAATTTCAAAAAGTGAAGTAAATTAAAATGACAGGCAAAGTTTCAAAAAGAAAGGCAAGGCGTCACGTTAAACAATACGAGTTGCAATTTAATAATGCAGGGATTCAATGAATATTGTTTGTCCTCAATTTTATTGGGGACATGTACCTA
This sequence comes from Nemapogon koenigi, assembly GCA_963924495.1. Classification (NCBI taxonomy): domain Eukaryota; kingdom Metazoa; phylum Arthropoda; class Insecta; order Lepidoptera; family Tineidae; genus Nemapogon; species Nemapogon koenigi. The sequence continues at coordinate 9,033,817 of OZ004632.1, read as the reverse complement.
CAATGGAATTTTGCACAGTTCGTCATTTCGCCAACCTGTCACCACGTGTAAAGATTATACATATTATATTGTAACGAAACGATAATATTACATACCTAAGTACTTATAGACATTTTCTTAGGGCTTGATTTATTTAGAAAAAAATTAGTGCCTATAAAATATCCACTTAAGAAATTGGAAGGTATATTCCTTAGGGGGTGTAGAGGTGCACTAAGAAAGAAATTTTCGAAAATCAACCCCAAGGGGTAAATTGGAGTGTAAACGTCGTATTCCTAATACAAGGAGTACGAAGTCGCGGGCATTATTATAATAAATCTCGTGGTCTGTCCCTTCGGCTCAAAAGCAATCAATAGGTTTTTCATAAGTATCTATATGTATTAGTGGCGAAGGGTGAATATTTTCAGAAGGGAAGCCGTAAAATAGCTCACTCCACTAATGCTACAAGATCTAAAATTTTCTTCTATAACCCAAAATGCACCAATGACCAATGACAATAGTAATTTATCGTAAAGTAATTTAAATTACCTAAACTCTTTTTTTATTTAAATAGTCTCTTGTATTCAAAACTATAATTCTAAAAATAAAAAAAACGCGGAAGTAAACAAAACTCGCTGTTTAGCAGACAATATTCCCACCGGTTATATTCGTAATAACCCGGAATTCATCGGCTTATTTGGTGGTCTATTTGTGCGTGTTAAAACGAGAGGGAACGTGTGCGGATTTCAATACAAATGAAAGAGACAGTTGCTTAGTATGAAGTAAGGTAGTATGGGCGAGCAAGCCGGTATTGTATCGGCTTATTTACTTATTTATTAATGGATATCGGTAGGCGTTTAGAAAAATTTACTTATAGACTTAAGTTTGGATTGATAAAATACGTTTGTAATGATATTATTTTATAAAATGTCGTTAGTCTATATAGATTTACAAATTCTTAAAGGGAAGCCGAAAGGAATCGGGTTGTTTAGGCTCCTCGCCGCTGATATGTATATTATAAAATATTACAATATATATCTTAGTCTGAGAGAGGCTTTCAAAAACAAGTCTTTATAGGAAATAATGCATTTAAATGACAATTAGTCACGTAATTATTAATAATGTGATAACTTCTCTGAATCTTCTCTACGTGCTTCGTCATACTTTCCTTGTCACGTGCATTGAGGGAATAATACTGTAACTGTTCTGAAATACGTTTGATACGAGTAATTTTATGTTTGATGTTGCAATGCAACTAAGTAATGAAATATTTAACAGAATATACTATTTCACGCCTGTCTCCAATAGGGGCAAGATAACAAAGCATATTTTGACATTTACCTCCTTTCCACATCCTGTTCGTGCTGTGATGATTGTGATTAGTTGACGACTAATAAGACATACCTATCGCGGTCGGCGGGATTATCTTACTATAAACACTATAAAGGCTATAATAGGTAGGTACTTGACATTGGCAAATCACCGATAAACATTGGTGGAGCCATAATAAAAGAAGAAGAAGAAGAAGAAGATCTTTCAGATAAAGGGTCACAAAATCCACTCCCTCCCACATCGATGCTCCCTCCAGTGTTTTATATTGCCCTCATGACAACTGTCGAGCACCGGAACATATATTGAATGGCTGTCATTCTATTTTCCTTTTCAACTGATTTAGATCGAGTCGTCAATGAATTAATGTGCAATGTTCACGCAGAACGCACAATATCGTGTTAATTTTACCTATGTAAAATCTAAAATTACGGTTAGATCATTAGCACTACTGATCAATGGCGTCGCTTAATTTATTATATTTACAAACAATACATAAACGGTATTTTGTTTTTATAAACAGCAACCAAAATCAAACAACTAACCTGCAATATTATTTCTTATAGCAGTTATAGCATAAAACACAGTCGCAATTCGTGTGTATTCGTTTTCAATATTTTAAATATATCGCCATTATTTATCTTTGTCATTTATATAGAACATGTCATGTGGAAGGTTTATGTATTGTAGTTGCTATTGATAAAAAAGGACTAATCAAAAAAAGTCCGCGACATTATTATGTCTATTTTTTAAGGATAATCACATGGGTTATCCGGGGTGGATAAATAAAACTACTACTCGACCAAGCCAAGTAGACCACTGTCAAACTTACTAAAACAAGATTTAACACGATTTAACAATTACAAAATAAGTACAGAAATGATTAGTGTATATTAGCATCGATTCATCCGCTATCTGTACTTATTTATTTATTGCTAAATCTTATTAATTCTTGTTGTACTAAGTTTGACAGTCGTCTACTAAATTAAAGGAGCATTATTTTCATTTCAGTATTATTTACAAATCCAAGTAAACCTGCAGTATATGCACGCATTTATAATGCACTCAATGTTATTGACTGCATTGCGGAGTGCATTGCTCTATACACTCTTCACTCGGCGATCCCAGGTGCTCAGCTGTGCCCCCTCGATTCTTTTCAAATGTTTTTTTAAGATAACCTGTTCTCGATGCCGCATCTCCCATACAAACAATCTAGTTCGCCGGTAAAGATCGGCGTACACTGAAGTAACAAGTGTTCTGAAGCGCTCACCTCTCCCTTTCACTCTCTTAAATAATACAAATAATCTAGTCTAGAGCGTTATTTATGTGTATTCTCGGTTTTTAAATACGTTTTGACTGGTTTCAGGTGGCTTTCAATTTGGATGAAACCACTTTTGTAAACTGTTCTTTTCAACCATCGTTTTAAATTTATTTATCTTGACTGGATGCCTTACGGCTTCTAGACTACCAGGGCATCCAGCGGAAGATGAAGCATTTAAATTTCTTTTTCTTCACAATTCCGTTCCAATTGCCAATTCCAATTTCAAAGCTTGAGCAAAATCTCGCTCGCTCGGATAAGTTTTAGTAAGTAGGTATAAGCTGACCCTTAAATAATTGCATCTGCGGGGGTGCATCTCATCGACCAATCACAGTAAAGCGCAAGCCGGTCACGTGGGTTTGTTATGGCCATCAGCTGTTGACGGAATGTACACAAAAAACCTCAACAAGCTACACAACCACAGCCGGCCGCGACCCTACCCCAGGTATATAGAGGCATAACCATAGATTAGAGTAGGGGGGGGGGGGGCATAACTGGCAATATTAAAGCTCATCTAATAAAGACAAAGAAAACGAATGTAATCTAATACATACAAATAAATGTTGTGGGGTATACTATTAGATACAACTATTACAAGCTGAGCTGATATAATATCTGTTTTTACAATTTTTCTCTGTCACAATGTTTGTCCAAATCCATCAAGATCCATCCACAATAAAAATGAGAGTCTGACTGGACTGAGATCCTTGACAGGGAATATAATATCTTTTGTTATACGAGAAAATAGTCCGTTCCGTCCCAAACTCCCAACCAAATTCATATATTTACTGTAGAAAGGTCATGAACATGTGACTTCGTCACAGCAATATTCCGCAATGTACTAATGATGTAGTATAAGTACCTATATAAATAATGTAGGTAGGTTACTAATAAAATAAACGAAAATTCTCACATCTGTTTCATACGGAATAAGCAGGAGTTCATGTAGGCAGACAATGAACGACCGAAGCGCAAATATTTTTGGCCGAGGTTTAAAAATATTACAAGTCACAGTTTTGTTTTAACTCACGGACCTTGAACGAGGCAGCCCACAGCCGTATCGAGCGGTTTCAACCGAGATATCGCACCACATCCAAATGTCTTTGATAATAGATAACATCCAATAAACTTGATAATAATATTATTTGCCTCCCAACAATTATTCTTTATCTACAATATTTGCAAATGTTGTTTCTTTGAATAATTGAATCGATTGTATGAAAAACTTCATAATAATAAATGATTAGTACATAATACTCATAACACAATGTATTTGCTTGGCCTTCGTTCAGTTCAGACCCAACTCTGAAAATTGTTTACCCTGCCTGTAAGCGTTATGTATGCACCTAAATAAAATATGTAAGTAACTATATAGAATTTTCTAAGTAGGTAAGGGTACAATACCCACCTATATAAAAAGGTACTCTTTGATACCCACCCAGGGCAAGTAGGTAGGTATACAAGAAATGTAAAAATGTAATGTAATTTTAATTAGATATTGAAAAAAAATATTAAATTAAAGTAATATAATAAAAAAATGAAATAATTATTAAATAAATAGTTTAAAAATATTGGAGGCGCCGGGTATCGATCCCGGTACCTCTCGCATGCTAAGCGAGCGCTCTACCATCTGAGCTACGCCCCCTGATGTCAAAGCTGCTCAAATTTGCGATGGGTCTGATACTTCAAAACAAAAAGGGGAAAAACTTCACTGAGACCGCGCGTGATTCCAATTTCTTTTTTTTAACAAACATTAGCAAATCGTAAATAAACACCGATGCAGCCACCTTCTTATTATCTATACTAATATTATAAAGAGGAAAGATTTGTATTTTTGTATGTTTGTTACGAATAAACTCAAAAACTACTGGACGGATTTTGATCATTCTTTCACCATTGGAATGCTACATTATCCCTGAGTAACATAGGCTATATACCATCACGGCATGACGACGGGAACGGGGTGGGCAGAGGTGAACATGACAAAAGCTATGTATGAAGTGTATGTTTGCCAACATTCTGAAATAGTCACGTACGAAGTCGTGGGAAACAGCTAGTATTATTATATAATAGCTTCGCCCGTGGTGAGATAAGAATTTATCCCAAAAGATTTCCGGGATAAAAAGTATGTAGGTACTACCCGATTCTCCAACTAAATCTGTGTAAAAAAATCACGTCGATCACGTGAAAGAAGAACAGACTTTGTAAATCAGTGGGTTCTTATGTGAAACGCCATACAGCTGTAAATAAGACTAAATGACCCGTGCGAATACTTCGCACCGTCAGTGTGTTGTTGTTATAGTTCAACTGATCTCCAATAGATAACGTCTTTTACAAAATAAATAAATTAGTCTAATTTTAAAAGAAACATTTAATTTTGAGTCTGATTCATAAGTGATTTTTTAATTAAGAGCTTCCCTCATAATCATAACGTTTGTCCCATACTAATTACATGCTGCAGGTATCCGTAAATTACGCGATAACTTTGTCTTGGGTTCGAAATTAAAATTAAATTGCTTTCAAAATACATCTAGATATTAAACATGACATAAACAAAATAAAATTTTCAAAATCAGTTACACATAAATTTTATGAAGCCTTAAGTCTTAAAAATTTCATGTATTTTAAACGACTATGCGACTCTAATTCTTTTAATATATTATTTATTAATGTACCTACATTTTTTTTAGTTTATTTCATATATATAAGAAAACATTACTACAATTTGCTCTAATAGTTTTTGTATAATACTCTGCGACCACAAAAGGAATAGACAAGTAACTGATACGCAAAAAATGGCACCAGGACTTATGAGCCGAGACGGGCTAATAATATGAGCCGACGCTGCTGTCCAAGGAATATACTACTCTCTACCGAGACTGCTGTCAGTCGCCAGTCACTCGCCGACATTCGCTATTGTTCTCACCATATTCAGTTTATACCTCGTAATTTATTTAAAATGCCATAGTCAAGTGGTTAAAATTTGTTGACATTTTTATTAGCGTTTGCATCGTTTTAATTGGTCGACATTGCCGTAGTTTATGGGGTATTTTTATAGACAATTTTGTTTGCTAACTGCTTTTTCTATACTTTTTCTTATTCGTAGATAATACTCCGATGGCCGAAGTCCGTTTCGTGTATTATCGCAAGGTTTTGTTGAGAAATCGTACTTTCTCATGTTTCCGGTTTCGTGTATTTCTTATGTTAACTTGTCGATTTTAATAGCAGTCCATCTCGCGCTCACATCTTTCTAAAGAGATATGGACAAAATAAGTCGCGGGTAAAACTGAGTTCGTTGCGCTGTGATGCGGCGCCTTAAGTAAATAATAAGTATGAGAGTGAGAGACCTATCCGCAATTTTAAGCTTATAGCATCTAACTAATTTATATTATATAGTTATAGTAGAGTGTGCGCGGATTTGAGTGTACGGAACTTCCTGTGTTTTGTTTGATTCTTTATGAATTAAATTTTAAGATATTGTATGAGAGAAATACGTTCAAAATAAAATAAAAAACGTGGGAACTTAAGTTTTAAATATTTTTTTATGTACCTACTAACAGATAATTATTTTCTTCATCAGCATGTTCTTCTTTATGCTATTATTTACTTTGAAAGGCATCTGGCAAAGGTTGAGACGAAGAGATTGCAAGCTATTGGTCTGTCGCCATTGGCGTTATAGTAAAGTCGTCCAGCAGCGTTAAGTCCCATTATGTTTGAATTTATTATCCAAGGTTTCTGAATTAAGGCTATGTCAAGATGTTGACTGCAGAAGGTTTTTACCAAAACTACGGAGGCCGCCTTGGCATAGTGTATATTTGCCTGTATCTTAGCCCTATCTATATTAGTGATGATAGATATATAAATATTGGATTCAAAAAGTAAAAAGTTATTGGATAACGTCAAAACATTTAATAAATAACAAAAGTATATAAAATTCACAAAATATAAACATAACTACTTATAGTATATTGGTCCTGTAATAAATGTTGTACAAAAAAGGAATGTTACAAATGTAGAAAACCATAAACATTTTTAGCAAGCCCAATAACTAATTTTATTAATAAATATACGTAGCAAATATGGTCAACGACCAAAATAAATTCGTTACAACCTCCTTTCCGATTCTAATAAAATCAAACAATTACCTACTATTAAAATAACAACTTTCTTAACATGCTACTAACTGTTACGATTAAATCTTCACAATTTCCGTAGTCAAATTCTGATTTTATGTAAATTACAGTATATTAAAATACCTAAGGTTTGTATTTCTGTCATTTGGCTACGGAACCCTAATAGGATGCATTACATACATAGCAAGTGGTAAAAAACAACAATGCCATTTTTATTACGCTACTTTCAATACAATTATATGCTCAAGTCTGCTGCTATGCTATAGTATAGATGATGTTTGACGTCCCTATTATTTTCAAAAAACTCTCATACATTTTAGTGGAAGGGCATCTGTGACTGGATCTTGTGTGACATGTTTACACAAAATCTATATTCTCCTGGCTCTTACCTCACACGTTTCAACCTAGTGTACCACAAAATTAAAATTAATTTTCACTTTCTAATGTGACAATTTCTGTTCCCTTCCCTACAGCTTCTCCAGTGCCGACGTTCATAACTGCAGCTACAACGCCATCTCTCGGGGAACGCACGACATATTCCATCTTCATCGCGATAACTACGAATAGTGGTTGACCTTTCACAACCTGAAATAAAGTAGGTTTGTTTATGAATTAAATACTTAAATTAATTTATTACACTTATTTACATACAATATAAAAAAAACTTATTGAATACAGCGAAAATGGACCAGCAGAGGAAGTTTTACGGAAACTTGTAGAGAGCGTCAGAATATCAGAATGTTGTGGTCAAATAGTCATATCAGGACGGAAGCTAATAATAATAATAAAACTTTTTTACTTTGTCTCCTTTATTGACCAGTATTCTCTCTAGCACACCGGGAGTAGGCGAGCAAGCACTATTCGGCGAAGCAGTCGCATCCCCACCAGCTCTGGCTTGATATTTCGGCTTTGGAAGATCTATGACTGTTTGCCCTCTCTGGAAAATTCAACATAAAAATGTTAAAGGACATTTATCGCGTTGAATTAATAGCAAATATTTATAATAAATTAATAATATAAAGAAGTAAGCTTTCCCGTGGCGGTAATATATTCACCTTCTCCAAAAATGTCACGTGAGTTAATTATACTGATTACGGTATAATTATTAGTATACCTAAACTGTATGACTAAGACACAAACATCCAAACTTTAAAATATAACTACAAATAGTAGATTTAGAGAGAAGACAGTCTTTCAATAGACAGACCATAAAAAGTAACGGCTCCTGAAAACTGTGTTACTCGCCCCAAGGTTACCAAGTGAAACACATAAGTAATCTGTAGCCGGGGAAGTAGCCGCGCCATTAGGGGGTTAGTAGGTAGGGGCGCAAATGACCGAAAAGGGTTATTTTCTGGGGATCGGTTTGTGATATCGTCGCCCGAGCGCCAGTGGTATAGCCCGTGCGAGTTAACTAGGCACCTGACCTCATTAGTGAGAGATAAGTAACTTACAACTTTACACAGAAATAAGACACGCAACGGTAACAAAAATGCTATTTACCGAGCTCAAAAACAAACGCAGACCTCCGTTCAATTTCAGGCGAGGTGCCTAGTTAACTCGCACGGGTAGTAGGTACATGCGTCGGCACTGCATAGAGTCAATCTTCGTTGCGGTATTTAACATTGAAAGCCTAAAATTTTATAATGCTAAATATTTCTTAAAAAGGCACACCTCATCATAAAGTTGAATTTGTTGATCATGCAATAAAACACCAACGGTGTCTCTCTTCCCATTGATAGTTGTAGTTAACCGTAGTCCTCGTTCGGTAGAAGAGAGAGTTGCTTCAACGTCGTGCCATCCTCCTTCACTCACTTGTACTCGATAATTGTTTGGAGTCGTGTTATATTCGACAGTGACTTTTAAATCTGTAATGTAAATATAAAGTTATTATAATTAAATAATTCATGAAATCAGAGAGGGGTAATAATATTTAATTAAGTAAACAGAAAACCAAGAGGTTTGAGCAAATTACGGCGTATTCTTTTTAAAGTAATTTTTTAAACGAAAGTATAATTAATTATTATAGACACAGACTAGGTTCCTACTCACCATTGTTGCTCAGACTCATCGAGCCGTGTCTTTAACCATGGCTTTTCTAAGAATAGAAAAACGTCAACAATATGGGAATTTCTCGCTCTTTTCAGCCACAATGATCATAATTTAAACTTAAAAACTATTAGCTTGAATTAATATACCTTTTTCATTGAATATAAGAGGGACAGTTTTGGTAAGTTGATAATTTGTTCTCCAAGCTGTAGGAGGTACAGATATGCCTTTCCAACTTTGATTTGAGGTTTGATTTTTTTGTCCATTTAACAGCTGAAATACAATTTTCGAATGAAGTGTTTATACAAAGGAAGGAGCAACTGCTGAAACTTTGTAAATCTTTGTATACCAGCTTTCCGTTTCGCCCGTAGTCATTTTTGAAATATGACAATAATTTATCCTGAAGGATTTCCATGATAAAAAGTAGCATTATACCATTCTCCGGTCTTATATTTATCTCTGTGCAAAAAAAAACCACGTCGGTCCGTTGCTCTGTTTTAACATGAAAGAAGGACAAACAAACACACTTTCTCATTTATAATATTAGTTAGGATTGTTGAATTATTTATTTCAGATATTTTAGTTATAACGAATGTATATATATTTTTATACAAATCAGTTGGCTGATGTATACAAAAAGCAAAGAAACACTTACAAATCCTAGAGCAGTTTTTACGGCTTGGTCTTCTGTTAATATTAAATCTTGCTCAGGGAACAGCACGGACTCGTGTTGTTGAATGAAAGATGTGTGGACATCGCCTTCAACAAACGCCGGAGCGCTGCTCAAACGAAGGAGGAAATTCACGTTTGTCTCCAAACCAGCTACCTATAAAAATAAAGGTTTTTTTGAAATGGACAGTGGTTAAATAATAGTAATAATTCGTCAGTATGTACTTATCTCGGGTTCTGGGTTAAGCTCTCATTGCACAAGGGACCTGTATATAATAAAATCAAGCAACCATCCTTTTACGTTTCTGTGCGACCGTCAAGTTGTAGTTAATGTGTTAATTATAGCATGGTTTGTTTTAGGTTCTTTCTCCATACAGCTTAATAGACGATACCAGCGCCTTATATTAGGCAATAGATTGAGTGCATTTAACTTTTTCGAGGACAGCTTGGTCGACCAGATACTTATAATTTACCTGGTATTGTGCCAATTTGCTTCTAGTTTTAGCCAATGCCTCAGTGCGGTCTCGACCCCAGACAACAAGTTTCGCAATCATCGGGTCGTAGTGCACCGACACCTCGTCGCCTTCCCGGACACCCGTCTCTACCTGAAAAATTACATTTACTATTTTTAATATGAGTAGAAAGTTTGGATCATTAGACGATAATACTTTATTGTTATAAAAGTAAACAATTCTGTAAATTTTTGCCAATGCCACTATACTATAATTGACATATTATAAAAATAAAACGATTTATTTTCATTTTTGCATATTAAACAACACATAAGAAGTATTGCGTATATTTTTGCGTGTAGGTAATACAGTATTGAAACCTCGGGTATTACCGCGTACTTTAGCAATGAGCCTGAATTGCAGTCGGACGCTCGAGAACTCAAGAAAACGTCCGCGCCTTATGACCGATAGCGTGAGTTTCACTGTGAACGATTAGGTGGCCCATTGTTTAAATATAGGACATGTGACTCGCCATCCACTTGGTGGAAAGTAGCTATAGGAGTTCATGAATGATGGCGACAATTCATAATAGTTTTGTCACTTCCACGATGCCGGCTTATTGATACAGCTTAGGTCGCTACCGATACAAAACGACTCATAACTCGCCTCGCGCCCTTAGTTTAAACACGACTTTAGCGTCAAAATATAGTTTGTCTATCTGAGAACTCACTCTGACAGTCTCATTAGGTATTGGTTGCGTCAATTTGTGCAAAGTGCCAGCCCTGGGCAAGAAGCCGGCCCTCGGCTCCTCGGCGTACACACGACATTCGAACGCGTGACCTCTTCTTATAATCTCGTTCTGCGTGACTGGCAACGGCTCTCCTGCGGCTACCCTTAACTGCCATTCCACTAGATCGGTACCTAGAATTTAATCATATTCTCTTTAGTTTATTTCTTTTAGTGGAAATTAAATAAATGGTTGATTATTAAAAGGGTCGGAGCAGATGCGAATTTACGAGCAGACCGACGGTTACAGCCAATAACCTAAAAGGTATAGACTGGTAAGTGGTAAGTAACAAGCAAACAATTGCACCACTACTTTTCTGCTGTGATGGGCAATATGCCGCAACTGCTATCAGTCGCTGGTCACTCGCAGACATTCGCGGTTGTATTCAGATATCTCGCCGTCTTCAATTTACTATTCAAGGCAGTGGCACGTCAAGCCGATATTGGACAGGCAACCGGATGGCGAGTGGTAATCTGGACATTTGAGTGGTACAAAGTACCCTGGTAGCGGCCAAAGTGACCCCAAATGGACAGGGGCGGCGATATGGGGATGGGGCAAAATTGAATTTTTTTGAAAAGGCAACCGGATAAAAATGCGGTAGCATTAAAGGAAATACCCTAATTATATAATATTTTTTTTGCCAGCCGAAACACGCGGGCCGTTCTTGCACTAAGCGAGTAAAAAAATAAAAAAAAAAGTGAAAAGGCAACCGCTTCAAAATTAGTGAGCATACTTATTGACACCACCAAACGTTGGGAAAAAAAATGCCATCCGATCCTGATGGGCAGTTTCGGAGAAACAACCCCTCAAAGTCGCCGAAAAACACTTTTTTAGATTGTTTCAACAATAATAAAAAAAATAAAAATAAAAATTGTTCAAATCGGATGGCATTCGAAATTTATACTGTCCTAAGTACAAATAATGGTGTGTATCAATGCCATCCGATTTCGATTAAATTAACCCCTATTTAGCCAAAAAATTGTTGAAAATCCTTTTCAATTAATATTTAACGACTGCTTGGACTTTTAAAAGGTCTGTGTATGCTCATTATCTATTAAAATACCCCCTCCCGCCCCAACAACCCCCCACCAACCCTTAGGACAATGTGGGCAACAAGGGTTGGTAGGGGGTTGTTGGGGCCAAATAGGGGTTAATTTAATCGAAATCGGATGGCATTGATACACACCATTATTTGTACTTAGGACAGTATAAATTTCGAATGCCATTATATAATTAGGGTATTCCCTTTAATGCTACCGCATTTTTATCCAGTTGCCTTTTCAAAAAAAAATTCGATTATGCCATGTATTTTATTATCATATTTTCTCAAGGGTTTCCAAAAAATGTGTTCTAATTTTAAAATTTTGTGCCAGTGACAATATTTAAGGACCGACTACGTACATACAAAGTCATATTTTTATCTTTGTCAATGTAACTTTGATAATGAAACATCAAGTAATACACATATTTTTTTTAGAAAAAAATGCATTAATTTAAGTAGGGTTGGTAAATAAAGAGTACTAATATAATAAAATAAAGCAATAATCCAACATTATAAAAAGACAATTACCAGTAATCATTTCAGTAATGGGATGTTCAACTTGCAGTCTGGTATTCATTTCCATGAAGTGGAAGGCATGCGTTTTTCGATGAAGTATGAACTCAACAGTGCCGGCGCCCACATACCCGACAGCTTTAGCCGCCCGCACTGCAGCAGCTCCTAACTCACTGCGAGTCTCTTCAGATAGTCCTGGCTGAAATAGTTTTTAGGGTTCCGTACAACCAATGACAAAACGGAACCATTATAGGATCACTCTTGTGTCTGTCTGTCACAGCCTATTTTACAAAACCTTCTTATACAGAGTTAGGTGACCCAATCACGAGCATAGTTTACAGGTGGAGTCACACGTCATGCTATCTATACAAAAAAACTATACAATCTCGATTACAAGAAACCACGAAGGCGGTACGGAAATTTTAGAGCGCGAGTCCGACTAGCACTTGGCTGGTTTTTTATTAAAAAACTAACATCCTGCTATTACATTATAACGTTGAAACACGCCTAAACGGCTGAATGAATTTAAATGTCATTTAGAATTGAAATAGATTAGTATGTATGTTATGACAAGGTACATTTGTACTAATAAAATGTTGGTTTAGCTTTTTGTAAATTGTAATTGACACAAGAATAAGTTTATAATAATATATAAATACTTCTTCGTTTGTATGTACAATGCAGGTCATACACATGTTTGCGAAAAAGAGACGAAGGGATAGGATAATTAAGTTTGACTCTTCACTATAAAACAAGACCCATAACTTGTATATCTAAAACAACTAATTAATTAGAAATATACATACAGCTGGTGCTTCTTCAATAATTTTCTGATGTCTTCTTTGTACAGAACAGTCCCGTTCGAAAAGATGTACCGCATTTCCGTGCATGTCAGCAAACACCTGCCGATAAATCAATTATTTTTAATATTTTCAGTTTACATGCAGATACCAGTTCCTTAAGGCGAGATTAATTTGGGTAGCTAGTAGCGTCTTAAGCGAAAATGTAACGGGCGCTGTGTTGGGTTTAGCCGTTGTAGGTATTTTTCCGGAACAATGCGCCCCTACAGATGTACCGATGGCTTTGAGTATTCTCAAAGACCGATGGCAGTGCCTCATAAATTTTATTAACAGCTTCATTTCAACAATTTATTCTCTTTGTCTCAAAAAAAATATCTAATCTTCTCTACTATATGGTTAACTAAGGCGTATCCAGGATACTGCTTTTACAGGTTGCAACTATGTTAATTTTTTTTTGTAGCCATGTCTTGGGTTGTTTGTTGCCTGTGCCTTTAATTCTAAACTCTTCTGCAAACTGGTTAATTTCATTTTGGCTATTGAGTATTACATCTAAACTATATATTTTTTTGATTACCTGAACTTCCACATGTCTTGGATCAGTAATATATTGTTCTAAAAGCATATTGTCGTCACCGAATGACTTCAAGGATTCTCTCTTTGCTGACTCAAGTTGGGGAAGAAAGTCAGCTTCAGTCATTGCAATTCTCATGCCCTGTACAAAATAAAGGTAATTAGGGAAGTATTTATAAATATATCACATGTTTCTGAAGGGATGTCAAAACAAAATCACATAGTCATAATTAAAAGTTGTTTTTGTCACTTAATTAGCATGTTGATTGACTAAATTGGTTAAGTCACATAATTTTGAAGTACATAATGCAAAGAATAATAATTATAAGTATCTATTGTAATTGGTCAAATTCACACTTAAATTGTTTCCAAGTTCCAAGAAACAGGAGAACATACACACATCTTTTGATTTAATTTAGCAGTTGCATTTCCTCATTTGACCCCAAAGTATAATAATTTATCAATGGAGGCAATAAGTATAAAGTGTCTCCATACCTTTCCTCCACCACCTCTTACAGCCTTGATCATAAGAGGGAAGCCTATTTTGTCAGCTTCAGCTTTCAACTTTTCAATACTTTGCTCTTCTCCATGATAACCCTTTACTATAGGCACTCCGGCTCTGGACATTATTGCTTTAGAAGTACTGGAAATTAAAGATATCAAATGTAAACTTAATTAAACCTAACAAATGTAAATAAAAAGTATGAATCTTTGTAGGTAAGGAATTGGTGCTCCATCGTATCTGCCCATTGAATATGTGTACATATTTAAAATTATATTAAAAAAAATACTTTTATAAGATAATTTTTATATAGCTAACCTTTTTATGCCCATATCCCTAATGGCCTTTGGTGGTGGTCCAATAAAAATGACACCTTCATCAGTACATTTTTCACAAAATTCAACATTCTCTGATAAAAATCCATATCCTGGATGTATAGCTTGACTTCCAGACTTCTTCGCTATGTCTAAAATTTTTTCACCATTCAAGTAACTTTGTGTTGATGGAGCTGGGCCTATATGATATGCTTCATCTGCCTGGAATTAAGTTAAATGTAGTAGGAGATTAGTGAGATGGATTTAGATTTTAGATATTAATAAATATACAATTATCAATTATATATATTCTTTTATTCCATGCTGTAATCAGCTGTTGTGACAATCTACCATAATAATAATACTGGACAACGTATATCGTCGGGACAACTCGCAGGCCATGAATATTCGTCTCGTACAGCAAGAGCCTGTATATATCAGTCCTCCGCCGTAATTGATGTACTAATCATTTGATCTACGTGTCTTTTCCATATTAGACCAGAGTCGGTTAAAACTTCATAGTGCACTAAACCCAAAATCTTCTTGACCGTGCCAAATTCCCACTTAACATTTTTGACTGCATAGTTACGCACCTGTACACGTTGTCCGACACGGAATTTCTTCTTTATGGGAATGTCAGATTCTAGCTTGATTGAATTTCTACGTTCTTTCACCCTTAACATAACATCTAATTTAGTTCGTATATTTCTTCCAAACATATGCTCATAAGCACTTTGACCAGTTGAATTTGGACTCCTTCGCAAAATCATTTTAATAATCATCAACTTGTCATGTAAACTCCCATTTTCATTTTTCATTCTATTCAATGACTTCTTCACTGTTTGTACAAATCTCTCTGCCTGGCCGTTTGTAGCAGGATGGTAGGGTGCAGATGTCTTATGTAGAATACCGTTCTCTTTTAAGAAAGTTTCAAATTCACTTGAAACAAACTGTCTGCCATTGTCAGAAACCAGAATGTATGGCAGTCCAAAAATAGAAAATATTTCTCGTAATTTTGTAATACACCAAGTGCTTGTAGTCGTTTTGGTAGAAAATATTTCCACCCATTTGGTCAAAGCATCAACAATAATGAATAAGAAATGACCATAAATAGGACCTGCAAAGTCAATATGAATCCTCTGCCATGGACCTGTTGGTTCCTCCCACGGGTGTAGTGCTACATTAGGTGGTTCATTTTGTTGAAGTCTGCATGCCCTACATGAATTTACAAGGTTTTCTATGTCTTTATCAATATTTTTCCAATAAACATAACTGTGAGCTAAATCATGTGTATCATGTAAAGTTTCTCTAGCAATATTTTCTTGAGTAATTGATAGAGTATGTATTTGTTTTAATTGAAATATATTATGTTGATCTATTATATTCTCGCTTGTTCTACTGGGAATCTGGACAAATAATCAGCATTACAATTTTCTGATGATCTTCGATATTCTATAGAGTAATCAAACCCAGACAAAAAATGTGCATAATGAAATGGTCTCATAGTACTCATTGCTGGAAGAGTTTTGTGTGGGTGAAATATTGTAGTTAGTGGCTTATGATCAGTAACAAGTATAAATTTACAGCCATAACAATAATGAAAAAACTTTTTAAGGCTCCAATATATGCTAGTAGCTTCTTTATCAATTTGACTGTATTGTTTCTCACTTTTTGTAAGTGTTCTTGAAGCCAAAGCAATAGGTTTATCAGTACTGTCTGCCATTCTATGTGAAAGTACAGCACCCAATCCAGTGGGAGACGCATCTGTAGCTAAAACTATGGGCTTATTTGGGTCAAAATGTACTAAAACTTGTTCACTTTAAAATCTCTTTTTTTATTCTTTTGAAACTTTTTTCACATTTATCTGACCATGTATATTCAGTACATCTTTTCAATAAGTCATTTAATGGGCTGCAAATAGTAGAAAGATTTGGTATGAATTTATTGTAATAATTGGCCATGCCTAGAAAAGTACGCAATTCATTTATAGTTTTAGGTCTCTGTGTATCAATAATTGCCATAATAATAATACTGTCGTCGGGACAACTCGCAGGCCATGAATATTCGTCTCGTACAGCCAGAGCCCGTATATATCAGATATCTTGGCTGGAACTATCATTTTTATACCAGGTTCAGTTCAAGAAGTACAGTACCAGGCAATCAAGAAAAAACATGAGTGAGCACCCCTAACACATTTACATTACCCACATACCTCATCTCACCTTTACTTACTTGTAAGTTACAATACCATTTTCTTTATTTTTGCATAAATACAATATTTTACTTTGAAGTGTATTATGAAAATAATTTCTATATGGACTATCATGTAATGATGCCAGCATTTTATGATACCCTTACATGTGGTGATTAATAATAATATTATATTTATTATTTCAATGAATTTATTGTATTTTTCTTGAGTTTTAGTTTCTTTGTTACTTCTATGAAGTTGTTAAGTCTTGCATTTAGTTCGTGGGCAGGTAAAGATGCTAATGTTTTTGTAATTATAGGTCTGTTTTTCTTAAGATTCAAAAGTTTTAATTTTGTTCTGACCATCCTAGGGTTGCTGTTGAAGTTAATGTTGTTCAGCACGCTACAATCCTAATAAGTATTAGATAAAAGAATACATACCATTTGTACATGCATAGATTTACGATCTGCATCAGAGTAAACAGCTACAGTACGAATACCTAGTTTTTGAGCAGTGCGCATTACCCGACATGCTATTTCACCTCTATTGGCTATTAAAACTTTGTCTATGTTTCTTGTTTGAACCTTTTCTTTTAGGTTATGAGAATGATTTAATCTGGTGATAGATTTTACACCTTTTTGTAGAAATATTGATGAAGTACTGAAAAAAAGAAAACATACTTTTGGCAATTGCACTTCTTCAATAGACAGAAAAAGTTCTATTGACTATATTGTTCCAGCAATTTTTGAAATTAATTTACAAATAGTATGGTTAACATTAAAATACCATGACATAGTCACTCAGGTGGCTGAAGGCTTCTGACATTCACTGGCTCTCAAAGAGCCCTCAGCAGAAGTGTTCCTCATTTGGCAGTATATATAGATTTTTTGGGATTGAAATGTCTCAAAGAAGCAGTCACCATTCTTAGTTAGACTTTGTTGTGTATGCTGTTTAACTGATATTAACCACTAGACACCATCGCAAACCAATAAATATAGGTATTACATACCGTATTATGTTAGACATTTTTCTGCTTATTCCTTTAAACAACACAAAAAGTTAGTATCGCAGACTTCGCGTTCACCAGTGCCCCCCTGGAGGCAGAGTACGGAAACAATCAATGAATTCCGTACAACGTTATCAATTACGTATGTATTATCAGTAAATCACTTTTGTAAACCAACAAAATACAAAAAGCAAAAGAAAATACTGAATTAGATAAGGTGATGATATGATAACAATGATAACGCTTATCACAGAGCAAGTAAATAAAAACGCTTATCATAACCACAGAGCAAGTAAAAGAAGAGTTGGGACTGCCATACAACCAATAGAATCAAATTTTGATTAATTTGGGAACGAGATATTACGAGATGACAACATAACAGGAGAAACAACAAGAATACCAACATAACACAAACATCCCATCAAGCAACAGGGATACCAACATAACACAAACATCTCATCAAGAAACAGGGATACCAACATAACATATAAAATATAGCGCGCTTTTAGCTTTTTATTCTAACTTTTAACAGGATAGTTTTGATGCCGAGGGATCATAAATAAGACAGTGATTGGAAACAAATTATTAATTTTATTTATTTCAGTGATCTATTTCCTTAATGGCAATGTCAATAAAATAAATAAAAATAATAATACTCTCCAATCACTCTCTTATTTATGTTCTTCAGCATCCATACCAGTGGTAGTTAGGGTCGATTCGACTCCACTTACAATCCTAAAGTTGTACATGTATAGCGGATGGAGATAGTTCTAATACAACTTTAGACTTAATTGTGGACCCGAATCAAAGTAAGAAACTTTTTCAGTAAAACTCTTTTATTAATTATTAATATACCCTGATTCTTTATAAACATGAAATGGAAACTCATTCAACATTTCATCAGGAAGTGGATCAGCCTTTAGGTTTATTGAAGGAACTGCAGACTTCTTGAGGCACATTTTTTCAATGGGAACATAATAATCTTTCCCTACAGCAGTACAGCTTTAACCCATTGCTTGCATCTGGAAAACAGCCATTCCATAAATAAGATTTAAAAATAAAATCTATAAGTACCTACCTACCTATAAATATAAAACAATTTCCGCATGTATGAAAACTGATTTTTCTTGTTGTGCTTGTTATTATCAGGACAAGCTTTATAAAGTAAGAAAAATTAGACAAATTCCGGATAATTCGGGAAAAACTGAAAGTGCTTTTTTCTATGTGATTTTTGTATGAACTCGGACCATAATAGAAGATGAAAGTTAATATGAGCTCCATGGGGAAACCGGGGCGGAAAGTTAGTTGTACAATATAAACAATTCGAAAGGACTTTCCAAACAAAGCGTTTTCTAATCAAGTTTATGACCACCTTATCCTCTCAATCATATTAATTATAGGTACAAAATATTACAACAAAATAGCAAAAAATATAATAGGATTCCAAGTTTGGTTTAAAGATAGAATGCTGTTAAACATTAAATTAAACACAGCTGTGACATAATAATATGCAATAAAATGCTAACCGGGCCTCACCTAAAGGAATATTTACAAAAAATATCCTTTTTTCCCTGATCAAGGCAACTGGCTCGTCTGTCACAAATTTCGCATGATATAAGCAGGAGCGTGGCATTTTGTCCTCTATACACAGAACACTTTTTATACTTTAATTTAAATTGACAAGGAAACAGAAAAACAAAACACAAAATAAAAATAAACAAACGAAAAAATTCAAAATTCAAAACATGGCCCACACTGATATCACTCCATACAAATCCTTTTTTCTATAGAAGTTTAGTATTATCAATTTGCGCTTGGTGTCGCTGTAGTAGTTTTTGAATGATGATCGACAAGCGAACTGTTTTTCATTCAGTCATTCCATTCCGGTCAATTCCACCACCTCAGTAACTCACTCAATTTTAAATTTTATTCGTTTTTCGTATCTTTCTCGTGATGATTGTGTTTTATTTTGTATGCTATTTTTCGACAACTTTATCTACTTTGCTACTCCCCCGGACTCCGAAGACTGCCTGCCTACACGTTTCAACTACGCAAGAAATACTGGACCCTGATTTGCCTCACGTTTGGATTAAATTTATATTTTGGATAATATGTCTGCTTCAACCAGGAATTGTTGTGTTCCTAATTGCGGGAAAATTCGTAAGTAAATCTCAAACTATATATGTACCTATTGTTATTAAGGAGTAATGAATTGAGATTGTATATTAGCTTAAATGCATTGCCGCTTTTCCTGGATTTAAGTAGTCTATAGACACTCGAATAATAGTGGAATGTTCAATACCAGGACAGCAGCTACAGTCAATTTATTATTTATAAGTAGTGTTAAGTACTTAGTAACAAGCATAAGTTATTTCTTTTTGTCCCTGCAGGTTCAGCAGACATTGTTCTCCATGCATTTCCTGACCCAATAAAGGAGAGTGAAAGATTTGTGACTTGGGTGCATGCTGTTGGTACAAGCATATCATCATTGGATCATCAGTTTATATAAAAAAATAGGAAAATATGTCATTTTCACTTCGAAAATAAATATAAAACTTGGTCTAGAAGATTGAGTGCTTTTGCCGTACCTACTTTGGGCATGCCAGGTAATTTTGTTTTTACATAATTTTAGGACCTGTTTGATCACAAATCGTGAATCACTTATGTTACAAATAGAATTGTCTGTGATTGCGAAATAACTGTTCATATGGTTATTTGCATGTTAATTGTTGCCTAAGCTCAAACACCCTTTTTAACATTTTTGTCTGTTTGTTTGTCTGGACTAATCTTCCAGGGAGTGTTATAGGCTACTTTTGATTCTGGAAATATGTAAGGTTCCTGTGTAAAAAAACACACACTGGTGACAGCACAGATATAAGCTACTATACATTATAATTAGTTTAATACTTAGTAACATTAACATTTTTCAATGTGCCCTTGAATTCATTGTATGTATAGATGGGTCTCAAAACTCTCAAAGCTACTTTATGATACTCAGGTAAAAATTTTTGTTTCTGTTATGACAGTAAATGGACCCTTTTTTTGGAGCAGGTACAATTTGAAACAAAGAATAGAATATTTTTCCCACATTTGTAGAACATAGGTACCTGTAGGCTTAAATAATATGTTTGGCTTTGTATCCTTTTACACTCCTCAATATAAATAAATGGATCAATTCTGTCACAAAATTAAATTTTGGTTAGGTACCTATAGGTATAGTGAAAGTATAATATCAGTTTACCTTCATATATGTACTTTCAATAGGGTAGAGCTGCCACCTTTCAAAAATGGTAGACCAGGAGATGACATTTTTATTTAAAAAAGGGGGGGCAATAAGTAGAACCTGAATTGAAACCCAAAAGCAAATAAGTCATTGAGTCTTGCGAGAGTGTCAACCATCCGTCACTGACCAACCTGACAGCTGGCATGCTAGATCACCCTAGCACACAGATTTAAATCTATGCCCTAACATATAAGATGTTAACCTGGAGCCCAGACATTCACCATTTAAACCCGAAAACTCTGGGCTGAACGTGGAGGGGTGGCAGCCCTAATTAGGAGTAATTTGTTTTGCAAATTTTAGAAGCTAGCATTCTTACTTATTCAATTTGGCCGGGGTTCTTTGCTATCTATCTAACATCATGCCTTTTATCCCAAGAGGGGTAAGCAGAGACAATTCAGACAATCAAATGCCATTTGCTACGATCCTGACATACCTCTTTCGCTTCCTTTATATTTATCATACCTTTCATATATGCTCAGCGATTGTGTGTACTTTTAATATTGCCTTCGATCAATATATTTTTTATATGTTCAATATCTTCTTTGCTCTAAAGATTATTTCCATAGAATCGAAACCTACCATTAATTTAATTTATTTATTACATTACAGGATTTTCTAGAAATGAGTCTTATTGTTCTGAGAGAGTTAACAAATAAAGATTTTGCATCTAGTCGTCAAGAACCTGTTCCCTCTACTTCTACAGGTAAATAATTACCTAATTTGCTACTAAAGATTACAAAATCTCCATTATGGTGCATCCACACAAGCCTCCAATCAGGCCATATTTTCCATAGAATAAAAATCTAATATTCATTTAATATTACATTACAGGATTTTCATGGAGATGAGCCTATTGTTCTGAGGGAGTTAACAAACAAAGATTTTGCATTTAGTCATCAAGAACCTGTTCCCTCTACTTCTACAGGTAAATATTTACTTAATTTGACAAAAATCATCAATAAAAACAAAATCTGAATATTGGCTAAAATATTAAGACTTTGTCTTCCACTGCGTACCCTGCAACTAATAACACGGTTCTGGGAGCTGTAAGGGCACAAAATCTATTATGGTGCATCTATGCAAGCCCTCCAACTAGCCCACCGGCTATGTTTGTGGCAGCTTGTGTGGTTACTGTGGATGCGCGTTTGGTTTTACTTATTTCTCTGATTCAGCAATCCAACGTCATACATGCTCTTAAAATTCACATTTACATTAATACAATTTACAGGTGTGATATCAGCGGGAATACCTGAGCAGTCCATTTTGACAGAGCAATTAATAAGAGAGAAAAGAACAGGTAATGCCACAAGGCTTGTAGCTAGCACCCAGTAAATACCAAGTTTCCTTAATGGTAGTAAATCTGTAAGTTTCTAGACATTCATTATACAAAAATAGTCTTATCCATTATATCTATAACAAAAAGTTAAATCTGCTTCCTAATTCAATTGCCAAGTAATTAACATACTATAAATAAATGTTTCTTTGTATCTACTAACTGATATAGCTACACTCTGTACAATTGTACATAATATAACGGTGTGACTGATTCTAACTAATATTATAAATGTAAAAGTGTGTTTGTTTGTCTGTTTCTGTTTGTCCTTGTTTCACGTCAAAACAGAGCAACGGATCGACGTGTTTTATTTTAAATTGCACATAGATAGATCTATAATTTCATAATCATTGTATATATGTACATGCAAGTATACAAGAGGTGGTCAAGTGTCATCATAAAAACATCATTAAATGTACCTAACTAATTTACTCCCTCCAATTTACTAAACATATGAGTAAAATGTCAGCTAGTGCAAAATATAATGTGTTATTTTGCCAAGTTTCTGCATCATTTACTTCTAAGAAAATGGGCTTTGACAGACTAACAAACAAACATGGACACTTTAGTATGTTTCTTTGTTTGGTGTATGGTGCGACCCATAGATTTAATATAGTCGCGCGGGCACTCTGTGCGACCTCACTTGGATGTTTGAATTTGCGTAGTTGCTATTTTGATAGATAACTTCCATAAGTTTCTGCCAAAATGTTTTAATTAGAACGAACATGCAAACACGCTTACGAAACAAACGCATGCGTGACGCATGATAGTGTTGTTGTTTCTTAAAAATATGGCTAATATTAAAGTACTATATAGGTACTATTCCTGTTTGAATATATAGTTATGATTGATATGTAAATATAGTTAATAAAACAAAACGTTTCTTCTTTTAAGCTAAGAAGATTTTACCTGAGGAGTGTCAAGAAACGGCAGACGTAATGTTATTTTTTGATGAATTATTCGACTCCATGAACGGGAGTTTTGGAGTTTCAAAAAAGAAAAGTGGAAAGCCTCTTCTGGGTGCGGTAACGCCAAAATCATTGCATAGCGATGTTTGGGCTCGGGCCAAGAATATTTTAGGTACTATGCTATTTATAAAAAATGGCAGGGAAATTAAAGTACCTTCAATAAGTAACTGGTTACATACTATTAATAATATTGAGTATCTGCGGGATATATTATTTAATAAATTTGACATAGTCTTTTTGGATGAGGCATTTTAACCAAGACCCTCTGGAGAATTTCTTTGGCGCTATTCGGAGTCATGGTTGCAGGAATGTTAATCCAACTCCAGAGGGCTTTGAAGTGGCTTTCGCCTCTCTATTAATTAATAATTTAACAGGGACCCATTCACCTGGGTCCAATTGTGAAGAAGATTCCTGCTCAAAACTCTTTAAGACTATGAAACCTCTGTTTTCGCAAAAAATAGCAAAATTAAATAATGATGGGGACGTTAATTTTAATATTCCAGAAAATAATATATTCATAGATTATGAAGAGAAAAAAAGGGATCCCAGAATACTTGCTCAACTAGAGTATGTAACCGGTTACTTATTGAAGGTAACCAGACAAAATGTCCTTCACAACTGCGTCTCCTGCCATAAAAATTTATTTAACACCAATGATGTTAGTGGATATTTAACCATGCGGGAATACTATAAAAATAAACGACACCTAGCATATGCCTCTGTTAATATGATAAACCTATTTTCAAAATTGCAGGATGTATTGATGTGGGTTTTAAAGAACCACATCAGTACAGAAAATATAAAAAAAATTGCCAAAACAATTTTATATATCGAGATAGATTTTTCATTTATAAATTGTGAAAAACATAAAAAAAAAACATTGAATTTATATTTGATTTGGGGTGTCGTTTTTTTTATATATAATTGGTGTAAAGATGTAAATAATATTTTAAAAGGTAGCAGAAAAGACGCAGTTGGTGATGATATAATGAAAAGTCTGGCATTAGCTTATTTTACAAAGAGACGAAAAAATAAATGATTTAGAAAAGTTTTATTGTTTTATTGCCATTCCTCAAATCTTCCATATCATTAAATGATCAGATATAATTTTATCAAAATGAGCTGAAAATAGAAAATATCAAACCCTCGTAATTCACAAATATATTTTAAAACGTTAAAATACATTTGTGAATTATGATAGAAAAGAAGTAGTAAAACTACCAAGCTAATGCAATTAGTACCAGTCAATTTCCGACAGATGGCGCTAGTGCAGAATTTGTAACTGATGTCTCTATTCTCAGTATTATAAGTTACTCTATGACATGGCCGACTTCTACAGATACCATAGAGTTCTTTTTCATAGACTGAGACTGCTCTATTGGCTCCTCATGATCTGAGATTGGCTCAATGCCATTGGTTCCTAAATTCCATAGAACAGTTTTTTTGTTCCTAGTTTCGCCAGCCTGATCTGAGACTCAACCCCATGACTCAACCAAACAGCAAACTGTCAAAGTTGCACAGACTAGAATATATGAGTGATCGTCAGTGTTGTTAACTTATTTTACAGGTACCGGGACGGTTCTTGAGCGGTGGCCGTTATCTGCGCAGAACACAATTTTTGGGTCTGCTTGACGGTATGAGGTAGGCGCGACGGGCGGGGGGATCGCGCTATCGAATCGCAACGCGGCGCGTGGGCGTGCCAGTCGTTATACGTATCAAAGAGTACTCTTTTATACACGTAACTATGTCACATTGTCACTAAGCTTTCCGTAACAAACAAATACAGTCGAGCGCACAATCCTTTCTTTACGATATATTTTTGTTGGTATATTTTTAAATACGTGTTAATATTAGTTGGATTACTTGGATTGCATTATATCGTAGTTAATTGTTTAAAAAATGCCGCGTATATTTAAAACTGTTTTAAATAGATACGAGAGAAAAATTATTTATCAAGTACCTATATTGTTAAGTATATGAAAAAAATTTTTTGTAATTTTATTTCTGTTTATTGTTAGTTTTTTATTAATTTTAGTATTGTTGTTTAAGAGTCCAGGGTTTATTTCTAATTTGTTTTTGTATAATTATTGAATAATTTTAATAAATCCCAAAAACATGAGAAAACAAGATTACTTATAACTATATTGTTTTCTTTAATTTTAATTTTACCAGCAGTAAAATGCAATCGTAAAAACAAACACCAATAAATCAATTATAATAAATATACAAGTTATATTGCACTCGAATGTAGGTACATAACATTAACATTCCCCCACTTTTTCGTCGAGCGCTCAAGAACCGTCCCGTGGGGTTAGCATACATTTTGACAGCGACACTTTCGTTTCGGTCGAATGGCCTTGAACAGGCCAAAACGTTCATGTCCAACAAGGACCGGCCAGAGATAGCCCGGGGCCGAGAGGTCCGGCCCAACAATGTGCGGGAAAATTCTGTGTACTTGTCTTTGTCCGGCCAAGCAAATTGCTCGGCATTCTTGTGCAGGGCATGCCCGGTCCGGGCTATCTCTGGCCGGTCCTTGTTAGACATGAACGTTTTGGCCTGTTCAAGGCCATTCGACCGAAACGAAAGTGTCGCTGTCAAAATATATGCTAACCCAGCCGGTACCTTTTACCTACTAGATCTGGTGGTTTGGGACCCCCTGCTGGTGGGCAAAATTTGTATCTGGTGGCTAGTGGTTTTTTTAGTGGGCAAGTTTTAGGTTGATAGATTTCAAAAACACAGAAAAATTTTGCTAAATAAAAACAATATTGCACTCGGTAAGTATAGTACCTAACTCATCAAATATAGGGAAAATAAAAATGATATGTCGACAACATTGATTATGATTCGATAATTCAAGGGGATGACTGTCTTTAGTTATTGTTCTTAGGGGATGACCGTCAAATGGATGACCGTGACCCCGTGAACTCGCTAATGTCATCAATTTTGACGCTTGTAGGAAAATGTTGTAACAACTATACTCTTCCTGAATTAGTGCTTAAAAAAATTTGCACCAATGAAACTTATACGTCTGCTGCGACTGAAAACGATAGCGATACGTCATCTTATGAATAATACACGTATTATTTTATTACAAAATAAATATTTTTTTCATAGTTCCTTTTGTTTTCTTGTTTTTACAAAATCTACTATCATTGAATATTGACTCAATTTTCCTTTATTTTTCATTAAAAAATAGTTTTTCAAACAAATTCATAATTTAGTGTTTAGTGGTTTCTATTTTACGTTAAAAAAATCTGGTGGTTTTCTGGTGGTTTTAGGATCTCCATCTAGTGGGCTTGCAAAAAGTTTGCTGGCAACACTGGTGATCGTTTCGTTCCAAAAAAACTCTAAATTGACAGCCGTGTCCCGTCATATATAGTAGTCTGTGATCTTACTTGCTCTGTGCTGTGATCATCTGGCCAACCCAACCCTAGGTGGTGCGGCGAAGTTACTCTATGGTGCGGCGCACAGAGCGTAAAGTAAACAAAACATTTTTAGTGGATTTTTAATAATTTGTTTATTTAATAACTTTTAATCATAGCAAAATATTTTATAATTAAGTATGGGGATAAAGGGGCTCTGGACCGTGTTAACACCGTTTAGTGAAAAGAAATCCTTACATGAAGTAAGTGCTTTTTATAATTTTGTTTATTTCTTAAAACCAATTATTTTTATAGGTACATACTTAAACTGCATAAGTTCTTTTCAGATTCGAGGAGAAACCATCGCAATAGATTTATCTGGCTGGGTTTGTGATAGTCAAAATGTAACAGATTATCATATTCAACCACGTCTTTACATGAGGTTTGTTTCTTTAATTCTTTGTTGTTAATAAGAAGTTAATTTACCCCAAACCTATTCTGAGATTCAAAGCAAAGAAATGGAGCCACCCTCTGGTACCTGAAAGACAGAAAGAGCTAGGGCTAGGTAACAACATCTCAGCTCACTGCTGGACCATACTGCAATGGACACCGGTGACAAAAGACAGGGGCCACTGGAATGAGTTGGAGGAGGCCTATGCCAAAAGGGACACTGAATTTAGGGATTAAATTTAGTCAAACATACCTAGTTTCATTTGTACCTAATTTGTAAAGTTAATATAATAATAATAAAAGGCTATATGTATTATTATTATTATTCTGAGATTTACCCGATATATATATTTCTAGCTTCATACTTCCAGTAAACTTGTATTATGGTTGTCTTATAGCCAATGTGTACATTGAGCAACATAGTGACAATATAGTTTAGTTTTAGTCTATAGTTATTTTATTGGTAACAAAATATCCCACGTTGAGCAAACCATTTTGTATCAGAAAATTCAGGTATTTTTCAGAGACGTGTATATTATTTGTCTGTGATGTTGTTGCTTTTGCTACACACAACACAGGGCATAGTCTGAAGCGAAAGGAATTATATGTACATTATGCCATTTCTATAATTTCAGGAACTTATTTTTTAGAACAGTATATTTGCTGTTGGCTGATGTGAAACCCATATTTGTACTTGAAGGTGATGCTCCAGAACTAAAAAGAGATGTAATGGCTGCAAGAAATGCAATTCAGTTTAAAGGTGCAGCTCCTAAATCATCAGCAGCACAAAAAAAGAAGCCAGATGTCTCCAGAAAAAGATTTCGAGGTGTTCTTAGAGAGGTAATTCTAATATATAAAAATCAATATTTGTTAAACAAAATAAATTTTGTTTGTTTCTTTGTTTGTTCGTATTCTATAGACTCAAAAAGTACTGTACCAATTTTGTTACTGTTGGTAATAACGGGATAAGGCGAGGCCAAAGAAGAAGATACAAACAGGACTTCTTTCTATACCATATTGATTATAATTTTCTGTTTGTTTTCAGTGTGAACTATTACTGAGGAGTATGGGTGTAGTATGTATCAAAGGACATGGAGAAGCTGAGGCTACATGTGCTGTGTTGAATTCACAAGGTGTTGGTTTTTATAAATTTTTTCTTTTCTTTATTTTTATATATTCATGGGTCACCTTACTGCTCCTGGAACTGTGTTATAGACCCCAGGGTACCCAGTGTAAGACTAAGACTAATATAAAATCAATATAGATTAGCAGTAAGCAGAGTAAGCAGATTGGTGTTCATTAATGTCATAAAACTTCTCTTTACCTTCATACTATGATTATCAATGCATTAATTAATTCCCTTAGGATAGGCCATAATTTCAATTTCTTAACCCATGATTTCCACTTACAACCGTGGCATACCCTAATTCAAATAATTACATCTTTTCATGCATGCTCTTAGAATTCGGATTTTCTTTTGGGGCACCCTGGTTCGACTCCACCAGTCACATCTGTTCTAATACTTGCTTGAGGCTCTTGTCATCCATACTTTTCATATGACCAAACCTTTATAAGCATAGGACTCATAAATTTATAAGGTCTTGCATGAAGGTTTTGCCATGAAATATTTTAGATTTTAAAGACACAGACACTGAAATTCTCTTCCTATATTCTCAATCTAATTTACCAGAGCTTCTTAATTCAATATAATTATTTTGAAGCAAAACAACTTTTTTTTAGGTTGTGGATGCAGTTGTATCTCAAGATTCTGATTGCTTTGCATATGGCGCTAAAAAGGTATATCGTAACTTCAGTGTGTCTAACTCTGCGGGAGGTGGAGCATTACAGGGATCTGTAGATTGTTACGAAGCTGACCGAATGATACAGAAAATAGGTAAGTTTTATAAAATATCAATTTTTAATATAATTTGAACCATTTTTTTTATAAAAACTCTTGAAATTTTGTTTGAATACTTATGTCATCTCTCTTTGTCATAGACGCCACATGAAATCAGGTATATAGTTAGGTGAGGTCAATCTTATGATGACCAACCTTTTCTTTTCGACATTGTATCTTCACTGAGACCAGATGGTGGCAAGGTTACATGTCGTGTTCTCTATACAAAAAGAAATAATACACCATAATATATCAAAGAAGCTCAAAATACCTCAACAGAACATCTAGTTCGAAAGCCTCAAATAAATTACATTGGCTTAATGTAATTTGATAGATATAAATTAGGTTTTCATCACTGATGTCTTCCGAGGCATCGAGGATTTCCTCTTCACGCCGGCCTTATCTCTCTGGGTAAAACTAGCTCCCCAGTGTCTTCTTTAGGAGCACATGGACCGCCTATATATTACGTCAGCGATTTATAGGTTTTCGACGCCGACGCGACTACCTATCGTCCATCATTATACCATACATACATATATACGGATGTTGATCCGCGCAGACCAGAACCCCCTAATTTCAAATGATGTAATCTATGGACGACCCCTTATAGGGTTTCAGTTTGTTATGAGTAAGTTAGTATAATCATATTTAATTATTTTCAGGTTTTGGTCGTAATAAGATGGTAGCTCTAGCCATGCTTTGTGGCTGCGATTATTCTGTGGGTGCATGTGGATCATCAGTTGTAACAGTACTGTCATATCTAAGTACTCTGGATGATAATGACGTTATACCTAGGTAGAGTACCAATATCCTATTTATTTGATGGATTTTGATGGAATTTTGTGCAGAAATAGACAATATCGTAGATTATTATTAATCCAGTCTTTTATAGTATTAATTATGTTTCAAGGTTGTTTTCGTGGGTTAGTGATCCAGAGCAGTATGAAGAAAAGCAACGTTGGTTGGCGATTCCAGGTCGCTGTAATCAGTGCGGGCATATTGGTCGTAATCATGGAAAAAGTGGATGTTTCACATGTACTACTAATAAAGGATGTAATGATACAGGGTATAAGTAAGTTATTTAACATATTTCAAAATATAAACTTTTAAGAGATACGAAATTAAAATCGTTGCCTTTTTGTGCAAATTACAAAACACAGTTGTTCTGAGGTCTAATATATTAAAGACTATTCGATTTCGCGTCACTTTGCGGTGCTAGACGGACATTGACAGGGAAGCAATACAATAGTAATGAAAAATACAAAAGCAAAAGACATGCCATTGCCTAGCCCTCATGGGTTAAAAGGTGTGATGAGAGATATATAGAAATAATATAAATTGATTTTCCGTTTTTAGGACTAAAGTGGCAGAAATAAAGCGTGAGTTGTCACTACGCAGTCGCGCTGTGACATGTGGGATACAGTTTCCTGAACCAAAAATCATGAAAGAGTTCTTAAATGTACCTGAAGTCAATACAGATGTAGAAAATTTAAATACTTCAATGCCTAGTCTAGTGGAGTTTGTGGTTTGTAAAATTTTTATGTTCTATTAAGTTTTTTTGATATAGAAGGATAGAGGTAATATTTAACAATAAACGTTTTTCTAAAGTTGAACATTTTTACAGAAAATTATGCGTACCAAGTTAGACTGGACCGAGAAATACTGCGTGGAGAAATTTTTACCGTTGCTGACACGTTGGCATCTTCAGGATAATGTTCCTAGTAGAAGCATACAACCCATTAAAATAAACAAGAAAAGAAATCCAAGAGGCATGTATAATCTTTTATATAATGTACTAAAATATACATTCCCGGACACCTGAATCGAGCCACCTTGCATTTTTAGGTTTTGAGTACTGAAGCTTAAAAAAATGTATGAAGAAGAAAAATTTAGTACTTCAAACCTAAAAATGCAAGATGGCTCGATTCAAGTGTTTGGGAGTGTATTTCGATCTGAAATTCTTCAACACAACTAACGTCAGAAAGTCGTGAGGCAAAAAATGATGTATTTGAAGGTCTGTCTGTCTCTTACGTTTTCACAGCTAAACAGCGAAACCGATTTTAAAGAAATTTGGTATTGAGATAACTTGAACACTGGGGAAGGACATATGCTATGCTTTATTAAAAAAAGTTAGCGTTCCTTAATATATAGCAATATAATGTAACATAAAATTTACACGGACGAAGTTGAGACGGAAAGCTAGTCGAATAGAAAGTTGTGGTATGACGCTAGGTGTCATTTTCATATTGTATACATTTTTAGGAGTTCCAAGCTACGAAGTTGTGTGGTCAGATATAAATGGACAATATGAAGGATTAATCCCTGACAATCAATTTGAGGGTAAGTAGAATCAATTTGTACAGTAGTGGCCAAACAATTGTGACGGTGTTAGATGGTTACAAGTGATAAATTGCCACGATGCTCATAGAGTACATCTACATAGGTTGAGGGTGCAACATTATGTTCATAGTTTTTATTTTATTTTAGAAGAAGACAATCCAGAGAGTTCTTGGACAACAATTGAACGTCAGGATTTAATAAAGTTATACCATCCTGATATAGTTGACACGTATGAAGAGTCTATTAAGAAACCACCGAAGAAAAATAAAGTAGCGAATCGAAAACCAAAGAAGATTGATGAAACAGAGAAACCTAAACGAAAATATAACAGGAAAAAAGTAATAAAGGACATCGATGTAGAAAACATTAGACATTCATTCAGTAACGTTAATATAAGTTGTAATAAAGAAAATAAGTTAAATGTAAGTGTTAAAATAAATAAACTTAAAAGAAAATTAAAAGAAAATAATAACAGATCTAAAACACAGAAAACAATCGATTCATTTTTGCCTAAACGAAGAAAATCTTATCACAAATTGTTGAATTCATTACGGAATAGTAGACATATTTCAGTAGACAATAAGGTTGTTGAAGGAAGATTTAATTTAAGCTCGGCAAAAAATGTAAGCTTGCTTAATTTAAGTCACGACGAAATGGCTGACAGTGATTTATCTGATATAATTGATAATATTGTAAATAATGCACCTAAAACTAGAACAGTTACGGTTAACAATGAAATTGTAAAATTGGTATTTTCAAACAAAAGTACACCTAGAAAAGCCTTCCGTAATAGTATATTGCAAGAAATTAAGAACAATTCTTCTACCCCAAAACAAAGTCCAATTAGGAATAAAAGTTTAAACAAAATTAATTTGTCAAATGTATCGAATTTCAAAATGAATACTAGTTACTTTTTTGATAAGTTCACTGAAGAATGTGATGCATTTGAAATGTCCTTTGATAGGGGAAATAACGATAATAATTGTGAAGATACTATTAATTATTCTTTAAATGATTTATTGTAATTAACAAAATAGCTGTAATACTATTTAATTATGTTTAAATAATAAAGTATTAGAAGTGTAATATATATTATGATTTGCTTTTTTCGAGTTTCCTTGCTTGGAACTTAAAAGTTTTCTGAACTTGGAACCAACCAACATATTATATATAAAACACAAAAAATGTTTCTACTATGTCCGTCATAGACTTTGAAACCATCCAACCGATGTGCCCCAAACCGGTTTCATTTGAAAGGCAATAATGAAGATGTGATGAAGGTAATAAAGATAATTTTAGAAAAAAAAAGATAACTAAAACTTTTTCCATACAAAAATTTTCAACCTCATCAAAGGGTATAAATTAAAAACATTAGTGTGAAGTTTGTATATAATTGTCGAAGTCGGGGCAAGCCGTTAGTATCCTATATCTAGAGAAATCACAGACTACGAAGAATATCGAATTAGACACGATATTTATTACACACATTCGATATTTGAATTTTATAAAAAAAATTTATGTATTTGTAGCACTCCCAAAGCTCTACATAATATGGCTGAGGTGGCAGTTATAGTTTATTTTACTTTGTGCGGAATTTCAGTTTATGTACATATATGTACATACAGCATTATTACAGTAATAAAAAATCGTAAAGAGCAACTGCTACGAGATTTTGTAGTGAGTTCTACGAAAGTTTAATAAAAGAATTCAACATGTGTAGCCATTGTATTATTATTCACTTTATTACACATTATGTATTTCTTTTATTTATATTTTTACATACATATTTATAAAAAAAATAAAATAAAATAAAAAAGGTTATCCCTGTAAGCGAGGTAAATACCCAAGCTACCGTGCCGTGCTGAGGAGTACTGCCTTCTGGATCTGCCCCTTGACCCAACCGCCAATCTCAAGGTTCCTAAGGTGACGGTCAAAACTCTTGGCAAACAGACCATTGACCGTCACGACTATCGGTACAATGATCGCCGACTTCACATCCCATGCACATGTCGACAATCTCGTGAGCCAAGTCAAAATGTTTTGATTGTTTATCTTTCTCAGCTTTCACACGATTGTCGTCATGTGGGATAGTGACATCGATTATCATTGCAAGGCGCACTGATCGATCTACCAACACAATATGAGGCTTATTGGCAACAATAGTTCTGTCTGTGATGATAGATCGAACCCAGTAAAGCGTAGTATGACCATTTTCAAGAATTGGTTCAGGCACGTACATTTAGTACGGTACTTCCGTGACTACAAGGTTGTATCGCAAATCAAGTTGTTGGTGTATAATCCTGGTTACTTGGTTGTGCCTCTGCAAGTACTCGCCGTTGGCAAGACGAAACAACCGGAAATAACATGTCTGATTGACTCTCCGGGACGGCAGCATGCACGACAGATGTCAGCCATGCCGTCCTTCATGATGTATTTCCGGTAGTTATTCGTCTTGGTAACTTCGTACATAATTGCACAGGTAAAACCTTCAGTAACCTAAAAATATTATTATTAGTATGATATTGCGAAAAGCTCCATTTCTATTATCGGCAATTTATATGAAAGGAAAGTAAGAGTCGATATATTTTATTTGTGCCTTGTCGTCACAGTAGTGATATTATAAAGAGAGAGTGCGAATTTTGTGAGTTTGTGTGTATGTGGAGGGTAATCTCTGAAACTACTGATCCGATTCTAAAAATTCTTTCACTAATAGGAAGCTACATTATCATTGAGTGCTATAGGCTATATTTTATTTTGTTCGAAAATATCCACCGGCGAAGCTGGGGGCGGAAACCTAGTATATTATAAAACTATCTATACTAATATTATGAAAATATTTGAGTGCGACTTGGTAGTAAACTCGTTTGACTAGAAAATGCAAAGGACTAAAGGTCAAATAACCATCCTTGAAAGTTGCAACAGTTTTAAAGTTAATTTAAATTGTTTTTCCGCCCACAAAAATGTCTTGCTACCCACCAGACCGCCACAGGGTCACGCACGACCCACGCATTGGGAAACAGTGGTCTACATGGCTAATTTAAGTTAATTTTACGCAAGTTACGTTGTTGAATTCATACCAAGAGAATAATGATTTTATATTTATATTAAAATAGTAGCTTCGCCCGTGAAAATTTGTGAAAATGTGACAAGGTACGTCGGTGGCCGAGTGGTTAAGTTAAGACGTCTGGTAATAACTAGACAGACCCCGAGTTCGATCCCAGATCATACATAATCCGACAAACCACACTTAGAGACTTTCCATCTAAATATATATCTCAACAGAACTAGCCAATCGTTAGGTATAGCCTACCATCGGCTAAACGAGGGAGACATAGTCTTCCGCTGGGTACCCTGGAACCGTAACACGGTTTCGGGAGCTGTAAGACAACCCGTGAAGAAAGAAAAAAAATGTGATAAGATTTATCCCGAAAGATTTTCGGTCTCCGAAAGTAGTCTATGTCACTCTCCGGACCTCCAACTATCTCTGTGCAAAAAAATCACGACGAACTATGGCTCCGTTTTAACGTGAAAGAAAGACAAACATACCCACTTTCGCATTTATAATATTAGTTAAGATAAGTGAGTTTTCTATGAAAAAATATGCAATATAAAATATAATGTAAAAAAATTTAAAGCTGATATGATGGTCGTAGCACTAACTACGAACATTCGCAAAAACAAAAATATTTAGAGAAACGCATTAGTTTGGACTTATTAATCTTATATTTAAAAGTTTTCTATAAAAATATGATTTAGCTAGAGGCTGGACTTACAAGGTCCGCAAATAGTAATTAAAGTAATTAATAGTAAACTATTAGTAACTATAGTAAAGTTTCATAATGTGAATGATTTATAACGTGACATTTTAATATAAAAAATATAATGTAAGAAAAGCTATAATAAGCAGGCTACAAAAAAATAAAGCTGCTAGCACTGTTAACGAAAGTCCTTAAAAACTAAAATAACGTGACGATTTATGAAAAAAAAATGCAGTAGGAAATAAAAAACATTTAAGCTGGTACGACGCTCGTAGCACTATCTACGAGAGTTCATAAAACTAAAAAACGAAACTTTTTGTGAAAAAAATTATACAAGAAAATAAGAAAATTAAGTTGCTATGATGTAAAAAAATATCTTCACGGGTTGCCTTACAGCTCCCGGGAACCGTTGCCGGCCCCAGGGTACTCAGCGGAAGACAAAGTCTTCCTCATTTAGCCAAAGAGATTTGAGGCTACCTAAAGAGTGGCTAGATGTTTGTAGATGGAAAAGCCTCCTTGTATGGTTTGTCGGATAATGATGTACATTTTTTATTATAAAAACACATTGGTCGGATGTGGGGATCGAACCCGCTACTACTCAGTTTTACCCACTTGCTACGATGTTTGTAGCATTATGTACAGAGTCCACAGAAACTAAAATACCGTAACTTTTTATGTAAAAAAAATACAAAAGAAAATAAGAAAATTTAAAGTTGCTACGATGTTTGTAGCAATATGTACGAAAGTCCACAAAAACTAAAGTAACATGTCTTTTTATGAATAAAATTGCATAAGAAAATAAAAACAAAGCTGCTACGACGTTTGTAGCACTGTCTACGAGAGTCCATAGAAACTAAAAGTACATTTTTTTAATGTAAAAACACTACAATAGAGAATAAGAAAATTTAAAGTTGCTACGATGTTTGAAGCATTATGAACGAGAGTGTACAAAAACTACAATAACGTGACTTTTTATGTAAAAAAATTATTAAAGCTGTTACGACGTTAGTAGCACTGTCTACGAGAGTCCATAAAAAACTAAAATAATAGAACCTTTTATGTAAAAAAATTACAATAGAGAATAAGAAAATTTAAAATTGATACGATGTTTATAGCAATATGTACGAAAGTCCACAAAAACTAAAGTAACATGTCTTTTTATGAATAAAATTGCATAAGAAAATAAAAACAAAGCTGCTACGACGTTTGTAGCACTGTCTACGAGAGTCCATAGAAATTAAAAGTACAATTTTTTTATGTAAAAAACACTACAATAGAGAATAAGAAAATTTAAAGTTGCTACGATGTTTGTAGCATTATGAACGAGAGTGTACAAAAACTACAATAACGTGACTTTTTATGTAAAAAAATTATTAAAGCTGTTACGACGTTAGTAGCACTGTCTACGAGAGTCCATAAAAACTAAAATAATAGAACCTTTTATGTAAAAAAATTACAATAGAGAATAAGAAAATTTAAAATTGATACGATGTTTATAGCAATATGTACGAAAGTCCACAAAAACTAAAGTAACGTGACTTTTTATGAATAAAATTGCAAAAGAAAATAAAAACAAAGCTGCTACGAAGTTCGTAGCACTGTCTACGAGAGTCCATAAAAATTAAAATAACGAAACTTTTTATGTAATAAAATTACAAAAGAAAATAAGAAAATTAAAGTTTGTAGTAAAATCTACAAAAGTTCACAAAAACTAAAATAAGTTGACATTTTGTGTAAAGAAATTAAAGCTGCTATGACTTTCATAACACTGTCTACGAAAGTCCAGAAAGACTAAAATAACGTGACGGTTATGTAAGAAATTGCAAGATAAAATAAATAGAGAAATCTGCTATAACGCTCGTAGTACTATCTACGAGAGTCCACAAAAAAATAACGTGACATTTTATATAAAAAAATTGCAAGAAAAATTAAATGAATTAATTCTGCTACGACATTCGTAGCACATCTACGAGAGCCCACAAAAACTAAAATAACTTGCCTTTTATATAAAAAAAATAAATCAAAAGAAAATATAGCTTCTACGATATTTATAACACTGTCTACGAGAGTCCACTAAAACTAAAATAACGTGACTTTTTTTAAACTACTAAATTATTGAATACTGTATTTTTTGTGTAAACAATTTGCATGAGAATATACAATGTAAGACAAATTGAAGGTGTTACGATGTTCGTAGCACTATCAACAAAGACTAAAATAAAATATGTTATTTTGGTATTTTTTCCGTAATGGACACAGTGTCAACTGCACACAATGTCAACGAGAGACAATTGCAAAATACTGTCCCATTAAATAAAATTATTAATTATTTTTTAAATTATTGAATTCATTAATGAAAATTATCACAGTGAACAATAAATAAATATACTTACAAACGAAAATTAAAAATGTTTTAAGCGAGTCACGTGATACTACATTGCAGGCATTCCGGGAAAAAAAGTAGTATATTGTACTATGGCCCTCCAATTATCCCTGTGCGAAAAGATCACGTCGATTCGTTGCTCTGTTTTTATATGAAAGAAGGGCAAACAAACAAAAACTCTTTCGTATTTATAATATATAGCTGTGCCTTGCGGCTGCACCCGCGTAAATGGTAATTGCTTCGTTCCTTTCAAAATAATGCAAAAGGAATTTTTGAAATCCGGCTAGTAGTTCCAGAGATTAGCGCGTTCAAACAAACAAACAAACTCTTCAGCTTTATTATTATAGATAAGGATAAGGATTTGATTGTAACAAACGTATAGTAAAAAGTAACGGCACACAATAATGGTATGTGATATATGTTGTGGTAATAGCTATTACCAGACACAAAGTAAGACCACGGATTTGTCTAGCTCGCTGATAAAACCAAATTAAATCCGTTGTAAATAAAATGTGATTTTTGCTGGAAATTTTCTAGAATAGTGTGAGAAAACTTTCACTGTGTCCCCAACACTATATTGTTTAAAGGGAATAGAATAATACTGTCAGCGATAGTAAATCCTTTTGAAGCTGGGCGCCCGGGTTTGTTCACCTCGGTCGGGAGGCGCCGGGTGCGTTCGTTTTATCTCGTGGGGTCGCAGAGCGCGCGCGCGAGCCCGGACGTCTCGTCATTGCGACGAAGGCGGTCGTGTGTCGGTGCCGGCCGGAGTGAATGCCCGTCTGTGCACGCCGCCCGCCCTAGTAGCCCGCGACGGATACTAAGTCTCGTCCCAACCGGTCCTATAAAAATGTCAAGCCGCTTTATTAACAATTGTCAGCCCGTTATATCGGAGCAGGACCGGTCCTGAACATGTGTACCGGCTGTAATCAAACTCGGAGTAGTTACAGTGTAATCAGCGTGTGTGAATCAGTACAGCGCACGTGCGTCTGCCGGTACATCGTGCACTCTGGCTGACTTCTTTCTCTATAGACTTACAGTCAATGCTCAGTAAATTTTATTGTTTAAATACTGTATTGTGCTGTTGATTATCTTCGATCGTCTTTGTTTATTGCAAAAAAATATACAAGTAAGTATAAATATTTGTTATCATTTTTTGAATGTATATATTTGGCAATTTTTTTTATAGGTTATAATGAGTTTTGTTTGATGTGTTTGTCATGTAAATTCTTCAAGTTAAATGATAAAAGAAAACAAAGGCAAGAGCCAAGTAGTTTACAAAGAAAATTGAATTATTGTAAGGTAAACTGAATTCTGATTACAATGATAATAATTCATAGTTCTTACAAAGATGCTACGAGTATATGCTTGTATTGTTCTACTGACTATCAAGCGAATATGAAGTTACATAGAACAAAAAAGCAAACTGTTGTTCACCATTTTGGCAGTAGCTGTACAAGTATTCTCCAAAACTACTGTTGCTACGTGACCTGTTTACAAAGGAGGCAATAATTTTTGTTCGGGCCTTTCCGCAGAGCTGCGAAACTAACGGATTTTTATTAATTTAGAAACCTCAAGGAAGTTGATTGTTGTCTTTTTGATAACTTTTATTCCCGGTTACAACTTTATCTTTTTTTATTTTCTTATTATATCTTATACAGAATTTCTACATTCGCTAATGAAGGCAACTTATGTAGAACTTGTCAAAGTGCACGATGCAATGAACTGGATATATTGTCTTATCATTAAACGATGGTGAAGTTTCATCTCTTGTATAAAAATATCTTTGGTAGAAGATGACATATGAATAGTATTAGCGAAAGTAAAAATTAGGAAGCAAAGCTTTTCAAATATCATTGAAATGCTGAGTAATGTATAGAGGCTTAAGATGACGGGAGTCGATACGATAATGAATTATGTAGTAGGCATGAAGAGCAAGTTTCCTCTGTCTGTTTAAATATAAGATATGTATCTAATTTCAACCAGAAATTATATATGTCCTTTTTTAACAGGGTTTTTTATAAAGTTAGACATTATTAAATTAATAATTATTAAAATAACTGTAGTCAGACTTGCATGTGAATTCTTCACACAAACATTCAAAAATCAAAAAGTGTAATTAGAATTCTTCTATACTAACAATAAAGCTGAAGAGTTCGTTTGTTTGTTTGTTTGTTTGTTTGTTTGTTTGTTTGTTTGAACGCGCTAATCTTTGGAACTACCAATCGTATTTAATAGCCAAATTCTTGATGAAGGCTATAGGCTATATAACATCTAGCTACGACGAAAAGGAGCGGAGCAGTAACTGTTAACGCGGGTGCAACCGCAAGGTACAGCTAGTATTTTATATACTTGATAGAAAATGTTTCATCTAAATATACCTCAACAGAATGGCCACTCGTTAGGTATATCCTCATAAATACCATCGGCAAAAGAGGAAGACTTTGTCTTCCGCTGGAGACCCTGGGAACGATAACACTGTTTCTGAAGCAGTAATACAATCCGTAAAGAAAAAAAATGTTTTATTATATTCGAAAGCAGTCAAGGTCTTGAGATTGCCTACCTGTTTAGAATCTCGAAAAATGCATGGTTAGTCATTTATAATACATACGAAGAAATAGTGAAACAGAAAAGTAAATAAATTCATTTACCTATAAAATTTGATTAATAAAAAAATCAGGACTTCTATAAAGCAACTTAAATTGGATTTTCGAATCGAAGATAAAAGCGAGGAAAAATTGGAAAGCTGAGTGCTGATATTTGTTCAAAGCTTTTAGTAGCTCACTTAAAATAACATTCAATTTTATGCTTTTTATTCTGTTTAAAGTGAGATGTTTTTATATTGCTCTTCTGGATAGATTAGCTGTAAATAAAACATTATATTTTTTAAATTTATCTTAGATCATTTCCTTGTCTATTTATTATTTTAAAGCAGGAGAAATATAATTGGTGGTTATCACGAGCTAAAAATATTTTTAATATAATCTGTAAGAAAATATTGAAATCATATTTTGAAAAGTTGTTATAAAAAAATTCGGCCCTCCAGTTATTTTTACAAACACATTTTTGTTTGAATTGACAATAAAAAACTTGCACGTATTTTTGATAGGGTATCATATTTATGAGAAGTCAATTAAAATTAAAATTAAAGGTATTTTTTGGCTTTTTGACTATAAATATTTCAGTGGAACTTATAGTTTAAGAACTTTATTATTTTTTATAACATAATAAAAATAATAGAAAAAAAGAGAGATCTCGTAGGGAAAAATTTAGATTAGAATGAAAGTGCTCGGCGTAATCGAATGAATTTCCCCGGGAAATGAAAAACTTTTCCGAAGTAAAAGGATGTCAGTGGCACTCTTCGAATAGGAAAAATCCAGTATTTTATGTTTACCACTTTTACATACGCCTATGCGGATCTTCAAATTTATTTCATTTGAAGCATGCAAAAGTCTGCGCGGAGTTCCGGAATTACGCGAATGTGTTGTTGTTTCTAAATGTGGAAACATATTTTAACTTTATAAGTAAATATATTTTTCTATTTATGCCTATTTCTCACATTTTTGGTATAAAATAAAAATAAATAAAAGTGTATTCGCCTTAATATCGTTATATCTGAAACATGTAAAAAGTTGTCCATATCACTGCACTTAAAGGGACTAGAGTGCTAGACCAAGGGTGTCACCAATGGGATTTTTTAAAGTTATAACATTTTCTTGCTTGATGTCACAGAATGTGTCAGTGAATGTTTTTATTTATATTTATTTTTATATGTTTGTGCAATAAAGAGTTCAATAAATATGTTAATCTAACTTAAAACTCACAAATCTAAAATTTTTGTTTTTTTCCTCATCCTTCTGACCCCGGCGACGACTTTGGACTGGAGTTGTCACTTCACAAATAGAAGTATCTTTTAATTTCAGAAGTGCGGACGTCGCCTTTACGTGTCCTCCG
This sequence comes from Nemapogon koenigi, assembly GCA_963924495.1. NCBI lineage: Eukaryota > Metazoa > Arthropoda > Insecta > Lepidoptera > Tineidae > Nemapogon > Nemapogon koenigi. Next base: position 8,992,444 of record OZ004632.1, on the reverse strand, counting down.
AAAAGCACTTCTTTTTAAAGGAAATTGATGCCTACAATTTATTTGACTATATATTACACTAGCATTCCGTCCCGGCTCCGCTCGTGGAAGTTTTCAGAATAAAAAGTAGCCTATGTCACTCTTCAGTTTCAGGCCCTCTGTTTATCTCTCTTCCCTTATTGCCCGCTACTTGGTACGCGTTGTATTAGGAATACAATTCAGCCTCTTGGGTAGGTAGCGTGATGTTAAATAGCAAATAGCTTACCCAAGAATTGAACTATCAAATGCAAAAAGACAAAAAAAATTAAAAATCGGTCCAGTAGTTTTTGATTTTATTCATTATAGTTTTTAAGTCTATAAAATACTAACAAACAAACAAAGAAATAATAAATTGTATATATTAGATAATCTATGTAACTCAGTGTTAATATAGCAATCTCTTGGTGAAATAATTTTTAAAATCGGTCTAGTAGTTTTGAGTTTATTCATTACAAACAAAACTACAAAAAATCAAATCTTTTCTCTTTATAATATTAGTATACCTATATATAATAGAAGTTCCTTAAATTTTCTACAATTTTACTTGTTTTTCTGGTAATTCCAAAATAACTCAACCTGAAAGGCATCGTGAAGTATTATTTTTTGCTTTCATATATGTTATCAAAAAGAAAAATAGTTCATCCATCAACTTGGACAAGGTAGGGGCAACCATTAGTTTTCTGGAAAAGCACAAAACTTTTAACTCCCCAGCTAAAAGGTTCACATAATCTATTAAAGTACAGTCAAAGTCGTTTATGTTAGCACAGTTTCGTAAGGACGGCTATCGCTCAACTAAGAAGTCTTGAAAAGCGGTTGATCTTATTATTCTTGTCATTGCTATCTTTAAAACTGTCTTGTAAAAAATCTCCAGAACAATCTGTTAAATATACCGAAATATGATTGCTTACTCTGTACGAGACAAATAAATTCAATTAGAGCATCTGTCTGTGATTTAAAATTAATACCAATGATTTACATATTTTTTTAGATTTTTCGTTTGAAACGGCTGAATGAATTAGGATGAATCTTTCAGCGACCTCAGACCTACCGTACCTAGTACCTATATAGACTAGACAGATAACTAGCGAAGATAAGAGCGTGTAAAATAAATTTAAAATAATAAAAATAAATTTAATTATAAATAAAAATATTTTAGAGGCGGTGTAATAATATTTTCATTGTGAAATTGAAAAGCTTCTACTAGTATGCTAGTTTTTAGGGTTCCGTACCCAAAGGGTAAAAACGGAAACCCTATTACTAAGACTCCGTTGTCCGTTTGACACCAGGCTGTATCTCATGAACCGTTTAGACAGTTGAAATTTTCACAGATGATGTATTTCTGTTTCCGCTATAACAACAAATACTAAAAAATAGAATAAAATAAATATTTAAGGGGGCTCCCATACAACAAACGTGATTTTTTTGCTCGATATTGATACCGGCAACAGGTAGACAGACGCTTGAAATATTCACAGAATATTTAGTTATAATTATATTCACTTTAAAAATAAAAAAATATTTTAGGGGGGCTCCCATACAACAAACGTGATTTATTTTGCCGTTTTTGCTCGATAATGATAACGGCAACAGGTAGTAGACGCTTGAAATATTCACAGAATATTGAGTTATATTATTCACTTAAAAAAAATAATTAATATCAATATCTAAGGGGGGCTCCCATACAACAAACGTACCTTCACGACCTTTATACCTTGTGTTGTGGCCAGAGACACCGGTAACAGTGTCCACTTTTTGTCAGTTGTCCATATTGAACAGAACAGATGGCAAGCCCGTTACTGCACTTAATGGACCTAGATGTGTCACTTCTGTTATTTTTAGAAGAAATATGGACGCAGGCTTTACGTGCCCTCCGTGCACATATTCTTAAAGAAAATTGGTGCTTAAAATTTTTGGCACAATTGGGAATTGAACCCGGGACATGCAATTAGGCTATCAATTCCTTTTAATTAAATATAAAATTAAAGAGTAGGTATCAAAATACAATAATATAGAAGTTAAATTCAATATAAAGACGCTTTTGATTATAATAGAGAATAAGATTTTCTTACCAAACTAAACTTCATCATATTTTTATTCGATTAAACACTCAAAGAATTTCAAATCGATTTATTATAAGAATCGATTATTGTGTTACGTATTGGAAGGTGAAAAACTTTTATTAGAACTGTCAACTCGGGCCTTTAATATCTCTTTCATAGTAACGATATTTTGTCTTAATGTATTCAAAGCTTTTCAACTTAAAGCTTAATAACATAACCCACTAAACTTTTATTTTATTTATTTATTATATATATACTTAAGCTATTCTTGAGTTAAATTAAGTTAATCTATGTAAGTAAATAAATCATTTACCTAATTCAAGAGTTATCCTCTGTGAACCGCTAACGTATTTTTGATTTCTCCTTTGATAAATATTTTGTGACATTTTAGGGTCGCCGCTCCACTTTACAGAGTGACGGTGATAGATTTAGTGGCTGTGCTTCTCAACGGTAAACGTGAATGAATTTTCCTTTCTGACACGAACAGCGTTTCTTATTGAATTCCAATAAATAAATAAAACCGTACAAAGAGACTTTTCCATCTACATACCTCAACAGAGCTGGCCAAAACGGTTCCCGGGAGCTGTAAGGCAACCCGTGATGATTTTTTTTACATAAAACTAGCGGACCCGGTAGATGTTGACCTGCCCAAATGCTGGCTTTCCTGCACTACCCTTACCCCTACCCCTACCCCTACCACTAACTTTGGATATTGTTCATATAAAAATACTAAAATCGCGATTAAAAAATGGAGGCTGAGGGTAGGAGGGTGAAAAATAGTTTACGACCTATTCTCAGACCTACCAAATATACACAAAAAAAACCATACAAATCGGTCAAGCCGTTTCGGAAGAGTTTGGTTACAAACACTGTGACACGAGAATTATATATATATATATATATATATATAGATATTATTGTGACGTACAAACAAACAAACACATCTTCACGGTCTTTATACCTTGCGGTGTGGCCAGAGACACCAGTAACAGTGTCTACTTTTGCCAGTTGTCTATATTGAACAGAACAGGTGGCAAGTCTGTTGGTGCACGTAATAAACCTAGATTTGTCACTTTTTTAACAGACGTAATACGTGCTTTACGTGCCCTATAAAGCACGATATTGTGACGTATAGGTATACATATAAATACCATTGACCCCGTCGAGTCTGTCTGTCTGATCGGGCTTATCTCAGAAACTCTCGAATATCAATCCGTCGTGGAAGTGTCTAGGCACTCTAGGCATGCGCTAAAGAGACTATAAATATATTTGTAAAACGATTAAACAGATTGATATTTAAGTTACATTTGATATTGAAAGATATAGGTATGTACTGAGACCAGCTGAAGTACAAACAATCACTGCAAAAACATTGCTGAAATTCCTGAAGGGAATATACCTATTGCAGTTTCTGTAGTGAAGTGTAACTCTGAAAAAACGGAGATCACAATAAGCCTATTTTGACTGCAGTGATAAAACTCTGTATAAAATTGAAATAATCCCAAATAATAATAATAGCCACGTAAAGACATTATTACTTTGTTCTTTTCCATGCAAAGCTATAATAAAGTGCAATTTGAATAAATGAAAATATGGCTACTTTATGGTACAGAACCCTAAAAGATGCTCTATTTTTTATTAAAATAAGATATGCGATAAATAAAATGCTACCTTTTCAATATATGAAGATATTTCATCTTTCATACGTAACTAACAAAATTGTATCATCACACATCTTAATACATGAATGGGTATGAATATAAATAATTCACTACACAACAAATCACAAAACCCTTTTTAGGGACGGACACACGGAAGCCGGGAGTCCGCTGAAAATGGGAGCTAAATTGTCATCTTTTCAGAAAACTGATTGTGATTCGTACGTGAATACATCTCTGACGATATGCCTACAGCTACTACTAGTTCTAGTAAACAATGAAAACATTTTGGAAATGAGAATCTGTCAACTATATATAGGGCTAAATACGTTGTACGTATGTGCGAACATGACGTCTCGGAAGTTTCAACATTCCCACATTCAAACGTTCTCTACCAACTCCCAAGTCGATAACATTGGGAGGTTTCTATGGAATTCTATTAATAAACTAATATTTACACCTGATTCTATGATATTGAAAGTAACCTTGTACTCGAGTTGTAATGTATTGATACAATCGTAGGAGGATGTTTTATTTTTTCTACGCCACTTGAAATATAAATAAGTGATATTCATGATATGAAGGTGTATGATATTTTGTGTAAAATTGAAAGGGAAATGCTGAGATGATTTATAAAGCTAAGGAAACAGAATGAATTTACAAGATTTCAAAATTTTAACCCAATGTTTTTTATGCTCCTTACAAAACTAGGAGACACATTTTTTTCTTTTTTCAAAATTTTTATTTTTAGGTCTTCCAAAAATAATTTTGAAAAATGATACATTTAAAAATATAGTTTTAGGAAGCATACCGCATTTACCTTGGCCCACACAAAATTAAAAAAAAGTTTGTTCCTTAGTCTGTGAGTAAGATGTAGAAGTAGATGAAGAATCGAGAGTGATCGAGAAATATTTTACTTTATTTACACCTACATAGAAATAAAACAGAATCAGAATGATGTTATGTTTTTCTTAGTCCAATTTAAGGACGTTATTGTGATTTGAGGATTACAAAGGTTTTGTTTTGTAATGCAAACAATAACATGTCGAGAATGTTATTTATAACAAAATATAAATACTCATTTTAGTATGAAGAGTTTCATGTAGGCAGATATCAAACGATACTTAACCCACGCGGACTTTCTATCTAATATTATTAACTTGTTTACGTTTTATTTCGACCAAAATAACTGATATTAATATTAGATTGAATAGTTGTTTCGCAATCACTACATCCTGAATTAGACTTTTTAACGTAGGCATCTGTGGACATCAAATAAAATAGTTGCCGGATTTCTGTGGAAAGGTGGAGAGATAGTTAAATAATTGGCCAAGTTGCGCGCTGAGCGTTCTGTACTTAGGTTTTCCTGTAAACTATAAGAAAGGCCCTACATTCCCTATTTATTTTTTCAAAATTTGAATTTTTTTTTTCTTTTCTTCACGGGTTGATTTTACAGCTCCCGAAACCGTGTTACGGTTTTAAACTTATAAAAAATATATTTGTGTTCGTTATCATTTGATGTGTCATTCGTTTCATGTTGATGCACATGAAAAACTTTTTCTTTTACCTTTTTATTTTTCCCAAAAATCGAAATTTGATTATTCGTAAATAATCAATGTGATTGGGCCCTCAAATTCTTTTAAATTAAACTTTTTTCGTCCAGTACACTCGGAGAAAATAAGCTGTGATAGACGCACAGACAGAAAACAAACAAGAGTGATCCTATAAAATATTTCCGTTTTTTCATCGGACTTGTACGGAGCCCTAAAAAGAAAATACGGTTGCCGAAGGACAGACTGGGGAAAAGTTCCAATAATAAATGTGGGTTAAATTACACTTCACGGAGAGTAAGCAATAAGCATCCACTGTATGTGAGAGCATTAGGTTGGGTTAGAGCATGGTTAAGTACTTTCAGTTAAATGTCAACAAAACCACAATAAGTAAAAGTGACACTTTACTTTATTCAGCACATAACTCTAAAAATTCTTTAGCAACGTAAGTGCCAAAGTAACAGATCCCCAAACAGCACTCAGTGAAAAGAAATAACTTTTCCGTAAGCAGCGTTTGTTGATTACTAAATAAAAGCTTTTCTTCTTGAAAATGTAAGAGTTTTACTGAGAAAATTTACATATAAACGATATTTTATGGAATTTTGCCCGCGAAGGTCCATAAAAAACATCTCTGTTATAAACGCAAAAGGACATAAAGAGTGCACGTTCGGACAGCCTGTAATAAAAGCACCAAGATATAGTAACATAGTATAGTCACCCAACAAACACTTTTATATTATTACGAAAAAGTGAACCGTAAACTTTACTGATCCCACACATGTTGCACAATAAAAAAGGTCAACACTGTCGTCTTCATACTTCTTATTGGAAACGGAATAATATCGTTTCGTTTAATATATTTATTTGGTCTTTTCATTGACGCGTTTTAATTGAAAAACTCACTATAACAGCTTTAATATTTTGCAGTGTCGCTAGAAATAGCAATGTTCACCATATTCAATTCCAAAATAGGTGGCAAACCACTTTTTAGAGTTCCGTACCCAAAGGGTGACAGCGAAAACCCTATCACTAAGGCTTCGCTGTCTGTCCGCATCCATCCGCCTGTCACAAGGCTGTATCTTTTGAATTGTAATAGGTAGACACTTGAATTATTTACAGAGTGTGTATTAATATGGCCGCTATAACAAGAAATAAAAAAAATAAAATAAAGTTAAAAATTAAAGGGGTCCCAATACAAGAAACGTGTTTTTTACTAGTCTGTCACAGAGAATTATTTTTTGTACCGTAATAGGTAGACACTTGAAATTTTCACAGAGTGTGTGCTATTAAAACAAAATATAAAAATATAATACAGTGGCAGAGCAATACTCCAAGCAATCGGACTAAAGTTGCTCATAGAAACACGGACAATATTATGAAACTGGACTTCATCATCTCATTACCATATTTATTTATTTAGCTGAGAGAATAGGAAAATATCTATAATTACTTACCCGCATTCAAATTTTAGGGATCTGTAGGTCTTAAATTTCGGTCATCTTTCCATAAATTCTAATGTTAATAAACATAAAGATCTTTTGTAAATAAAATTTTGTACTCAAATTATACTAAAACTTAAATAATAAAAGGCATAAGCAGTCATGGGGACTGCCGACGGAAATGAAAACTTAAAACATCGAAAATTTAGCGGAGCCGGCAGACTTAGTCCTGCCCAAACGTTGGCTTGCCTGCACTACCCCTACCCCCTACCCTACCCCGTACCCCTACCCCTACCCTACCCTATCATCAATAGTTTTCGCAGCGCACGCGATGTAAGGAATTTTTAGGTCATTATTACATTATTGGAATTTTAGTAAGGATCCCTAATTTTTTGAAAATATAATATACCTAGCCTATGTCACCCGGGGATAGTGTAGCTTTCCTATTTATTATATTAGTATAGATAAACAATTTATTTCATCAAATTATATCAAATTTCCGATTCGACTGTAATTACCAACTTCGCACACTTGTATCAAAATCTACTATTAATTTACTTTATAACCCTATTAATATCAGTAGAAATATTAAGGTTTTCCTTATTATAATAATTTATATTATCCTTTGTGTTGCGCAGGCGCAGAGCAGGAGCGACCAAGCGAGATGTCTGCCCCGGCCAGCTGATAACATGCGGGCGGCGGCGAGCCGGTCCGCCCCACCCTAGCCGATCACACCACGAGCGCCTCATTCACGGGTATTTCACTTTAAATTACCATTATTTAAAAAAAAATGCTTGTCGTGCTTCGAGGGCACGATAGTCAATGTCTTCTGAAAATAATAGATGGGGTTAGAAGGTAGAGCTCTAGTCGACAGACCTGTGCGAAAGCGGGGGAAAATCGACAACATCTTAGGAACCATCTTGAGGACTTCTCTCAATTGTTAGATTTTTGAGAAACCTGCTATAGGAAATTTTAACACCTTGTTACACCCATCCTTAGGAGTTGTTTTAAAAAAATCAAAAAATCCGTTCTGATTTATTTTTTTCAAACAACAACGTTTCCCATCGACAACGTTTACACCCCCTGGGATGAAATAATGAAACACGTGTTTTTTTTAAAGAGTATACAAAGTATTTAGGTACAAAGTGTCATCATTACCCCTTTATTTAAAAAAAAACACTCTTCAGTGCACCCCTAGGATACTCAAGGAATATTTCCTTTAAATTGCAAATCTCTAGGTCCACGCGGTTTAGCCTGTGCGTTGTCTGTCAGATCAGGTCAGATCGGAAATAGCATAATCTGTCCGCTATAAAAAGTTTATAGTAGTTTATAGTACAATGACCTCTTTGGTAAACTTATTTCCTGTTTATTCTAGAACATTTTCTCTTATTCCATATTCAAATTTCCCCTTGCCAGCCAGTATATTCCTTATCACAAAGAAGTGGATTGTTCCCTTGCATAATATAACAACAAAAGGTCGCTATATTATTATTAAATTATTTTGTATCTGTTTGTATATTCGAGTACGTAAATTTAATTTTCCATTCAACGGTTTTGCACTCCAGAGTGACAATAATTTTGAGTTTGAAGTTTATATTACGTACTACTGCCGAACGACAGATCGACCTTAATTCCTAAACTTGGTTATAAGGGTCTACAATATCAAATTATATTCACAAAACTTAGTTGCCATCGAAATTATGCTTCAGGGTGTTTTATCGAGTATCTACCCTATAAACTTCAGATAATACGATCAAGTCTCAGCCAGATCTAAATCGTGTCGAAAACTCTTTTATCATATTTTCAGAGGACTTTTTGAAAAACTTTTATTTGTGTAAGCGCCAGTGAAAGCATTTTATATTCGCCCTATTTAAAAATATACATATGGCTTTGGTATCAAAGGCAACAACATCCGTACCGTCCATGACTGTAACAAATAAGTACCTGTGTTTTGTTTGTATTTTTGATACAAATATTTTTTTCTGTCTGGATTCGAATTCGAGGCTGTCTATAACCAGGATAACTAACCATTATTCTATACATGTGATCATTCATATTTGGAGCCTATTCTTGGGAAACATTGAGATAGACAAACAGACAGACCGAAAGAAAAAAGTTCTAGAAACATCATTTTTACTTCAGTAGGTATCGTGTTTAATAATAATAATTAATAATTAAAGCCTTTATTCAAACAGTGTACATATTTTACAAAATTAATCCTAGTTAGCATATAGTATTACATCGATAACACGGTGTTTGTGTGCCGTTTGGCAAAGGCCTCCTCCAGTGTTTTCCAATGTCGCCTTTTTTGAGCCAACCTAGTCCACGTTCTTCCCGCCACCGCCATAATCTTAATCATAAGCATTGTCGTCCTCTTTTTATTTTGTTTTGTCTTGAGTACCAATGTTATAATTTTGCTCCACTTGTAAAGACCTCTAACTGTGTGACCCGCCCATCTCCATTTCAAGTGTTTTATTTTAGTCGTTACATCTTCCACTTTAGTTGTTTGTCTGAGCGTTTCGTTTTTCACCCTGTCACTCTTTCTTTTCCCCGTCATACTTCTCTCCATAGCATGTTGAGAGATTCTAATTTTGTAATGTGTGATTTATTTAAAGCCCATGTTTGGCAGCCATAGGTTACAATTGGTAGAAGACAGGTGTTATGGAGTCTATCTTTGATCTTTGTGTCTATTTCCTTGTTTTTTAGAATTTCCTTGAATGACCAATGACTTTTCCATGCATTTGCTATTCTCCTATCTATTTCTTTCGTAGTCATATCTTTAGTGGAAATGATTTGGTCAAGGTATATATATTCGTTGACATATTCAATTTTGTTGTTGTTTATTTCAATCAGTTCTTCCTTGCCATTTGTCATTAATTTCGTCTGTTGTGTATTCATTCTTAGTCCCACTTTGGTACTTTGATATCGTGTTTAATAGTATATTAGATAATGTAATAGCATCACTTTGTATAGATAGATATTTTAGTATTTACTGTAAAAAAATAATTACAATATTCAGAATTTTAACGACTGTTTTTAAGCTGATTTTAAATTCATTCTGGCCACTGGAATGCGGCGGTTTCGGTGCTTATTAATTTTCAACTGAAATTGCTTTATTTAATTAGGCATGCCCAATGTTGACCTGAAATTCAGCGGTGCCTAAAAAGTTTGAAGCTTTCCTCTGGGAGCCTATAAAACATAAGTCAAAACTGGAAAAGGGAAATACAAAAAGTAACTATACTCGACTCCCAGAAGACAAGCAATACGAATTGTGACGTCTCACTTTTTATTTTCAACCATTCTCAACACAATGAAAATTTTTAAAGTTTCTTTTATTGTATTTAATTTTCAGTTTATTTTAGTTATTCTATACTTAAACACTTCATGTAATAGTTTTAGGGATCCGTAGCAACACGGAGTGTCTCGAAAAACGAGATTATTTATTTACGTACGGTACCTAATTGCAAAAGATTTTAAAGATTTTCATAGAATATAAAAGAAATACCTTTTGTGAAAATTAATAATATGTGCTGTAATCATCGTGCATCGGAGGGCATAAACTCCGAATTTCTTCTAAAAATAATAGATATTTTATGTTCGCGACAGAGCGACCGAATTAGTGAAAAAGTTAATGGTGTTTTAGTGTTATAAAAGTGTCATAGTGAAAAGTCTATAGTTTGAATGTGAAAAAGGCGAAAAGGCCAAAGTGCAATAGAGACTATAAACAGATAGCATACAATTAGGCCGAGGTGTACGAGTGCACTGCGATGACCTTGACCTTGACCTTCTGTGTCTTCCTGCCCGAGCCCCCAGGCTCGGGCTGGAAGGCGCTGGGGCAACCCCCGTTGCGCCGGCGATGTCTCAGGGGGCAACAACCCCCCGGGAACTGCTTCTGGCCCCTACTGGGCCAAGGTGACCGTTGGTGACCTGTTACATTGGGGAATATATAAAGTTTTATTAGAAATAACCCTGAAATTTTTAATACCATATAAGAAAGATTAGAGTCTGAAACATAAAGCAAGCAAATTAAACGAGATTTAGACAGTTAGACAAATTAAGATACATAATAGATAGGAGAAATTAAAAGAGCGACGTTGGGACCAGGTCTAGTCAGGCCACACCAGAGGGGTTACCAGCTCTCGAGGGAGATGGCAACCATCGAGTGGCCTACCATGCGCAGGGGCTATGCCGCGGAGGTGCTCGTGCGGGCCGTTGTCGGCGCGATCGTACATACGACGCGCCACCTCGACCACGAACTCCTCCACGTAGCTCACGTCCAGGTCCCTGCGGATGGTTTCGTTGCGGACGAACCAAGACCGACTGCGCGCAGCGCCTTGTTCTGCTGGGTCTGCATCAGGCGTCTGCCCGTGGCGGACAAGAGTGCGTACCACGCCGGCGAGGCGTAGGTCAATCGGGAGCAGATGTACAATTTAAAAATCGTGAGTTTGACCCGGAGTGGCAGGCTCGAACGCAGGACCGGGCGAAGCATGGCGCCAGCCATCCTAGCGTTGTTAATCGCATAACATGCCATGGCGCGCATGTTCAGCCCCCTGTCGATCTGGCACCCCAGGTACGTGGCTGTATTACTCCACTCCACGACTTGACCTCGAAGTCGGAGCGGTGGTGGCAGCGATCTCCTGGGGGTCATCAGTGCCGTAGTTTTACCTACGTTCACCGACAACCTCCATTTGTCCAGCCAATCGGGCAACAGGTCCAGCAGGCGCTGCATCTTCTTGGCCGCGTGTGACGCGACCCGTGATGTGGTGAAGAAGGCGCTGTCGTCCGCAAATAGGGCCAACATCGATTCCTCTTCGCTCGTAGGCGATGGTCCCAACGGTGGGATGTCGTTGGTGAATAACGCCTTGATAATAAGAAATTATCCCAAAATTGGTAAATCGTGGCCAGAAGTATAAAGGTTGCCGACAAACGCGTATTTTTTGGACACAATATGACGCTTTTATACTATTCTGTGCGCATGCGTATTTTGGTTTGTTCTGTATTCTAAAATTGACTGTAAGCATTAAAATTTTATAACGTTTTGACAACGATTTTCTCAGAGAGTTTATTTGAAAATTATTTCAGTTAGCATTATTGAACGATGCCCTTCTTCTCATATGAGTATATAGTTGTGGTTGAACAGTTCAAAAAATTCTGTTTATAACAATAGGTATATATAATGGATATACTTTACGGCAAACCCTTTTACCCAAATTCACTAATCTAGGTAATTCATTAGGAACCTACGATCATCAGTACAAACACAGATAATATTAAACAGATCTTTATGTCCCTAGATGTTTACTTAATTTTGTATCCTAATTTGGCACCAATCGCCTTCAAATTCTACGATGAAATTTTTATTATTTCTTACTTTTCAGTGCAAATTTTTGCAAGTCGCTACACTTTTTTTTAAAAGGTTTATTATTTTATCTTTTTTTCAAATGATTACTGATTTGATCTGTAAATTTTCTTCTGAGGCACCCCCGATCAACATTCACATTTGTTCTATTAGTAATATACTTTACTCATCCAACCCATCCATATGACCAAAATATCTAAGAATCCCTTTCTCTATCTTCTTCTTTTAGTCCTATACTTTCTCAACGATCGCATCTAAATATTGTCGCTGACTGACTGACAATCAACGCACAGCCTAAATCACTGAAGATATAAATATGAAAATTAGAAGGTATGTTCCTTAGGGAGAGAGTATAGAGATGCACTTAGAAAGGATTTTCGAAAATCAACCCCTAAGGGGATGAAATGGCGTAAAACGTTTGTATGGAAAATGGTATTCCCTGCGTGCTGTATTTACATAAAATACGTCATATTCCTAATACAACGCGTACAAAGTCGCTGGCAACTGCTAGTATTATATAATCTATACTAATATTATAAAGAGGAAAGATTTGTATTTTTGTATGTTTGTGTGTATGTTTGTAATGAATAAACTACGGGTAGGGGTAGGGGTAGGGGTAGGGGTGGGGGTAGGGGTACGGGTAGTGGTAGAGGTAGGGGTAGGGGCAGGTATTATATTATAGGGTATATTTTATTTTGTTCGTAAATATCCACGGGCGAAGCCGGGGGCGGAATACTAGTATCATATATGTAGTAAATATTGGGTACCTACATAAATCTATATATATTTGAGCGTTAAGGGACTTTGAGTATGCATAGGGCAGTTTGAAATCCGTTCATATTTGATGGATATTTTGAGAGTACATGCATATGTTTTGGAAGAAAATGAAAAGCCATAGCTAGTTTAGTTAAAAGCGGTGTACAAACACCGGGAGTGCGGACTTGTTGACATAGGATGTGAAAGTGTGTACTGAAGACCGTGTACCTTGTATATGTAGTGATGTCCTTGCGATCTCCGGCCGGTAAATTACCGACTGAATTTTACAGCATGTTATTAAAATGGTAAATAAAATAAATGCGAATTTGATGTTTTGTACGGAAAAATTGTGAATATGATTAGGTTTGACATATAATGTTGAATGTGAAAAAAATGTTTATAGCCCCGCCGAGGCGCCGTAAAGTATATCCATTATATATATTGTTATAAACAGAATTTTTTGAACTGTTCAACCACAACTATATACTCATATGAAAAGAAGGGCATCGTTCAATAATGCTAACTGAAATAATTTTCAAATAAACTCTCTGAGAAAATCGTTGTCAAAACGTTATAAAATTTTAATGCTTACAGTCAATTTTAGAATACAGAACAAACCAAAATACGCATGCGCACAGAATAGTATAAAAGCGTCATATTGTGTCCAAAAAACCTTTTAAAAAAAAGTGCACCGACTTCAAAAATTTGCACTGAAAAGTAAGAAATAATAAATATTTCGTCGTAGAATTTGAAGACGGTTGGTGCCAAATTAGGATACAAAACTAAGTAAATATCTAAGAAGATAAAGATCTGTTCAATATTATCTATGTTTGTATGTACTGATGATCGTAGGTTCCTAATGAATTGTCTATATTAGTGAATTTGGGAACTAAATTGTTTCTAATTTGGCACCAACCGTCTTTAAATTCTACGACGAAATATTTATTATTTCTTACTTTTCAGTGCAAATTTTTGAAGTCGGTGCACTTTTTTTAAAAGGTTTATTTTACCCTTTTAAGTGATTTTGCTGCCTTGAGAGACAATAATAACGCAACTAAAAAAATATTGATGGAAAATTAAAAAAAAATACTCCTGTGGATGTGATTTGAACCATGTGCTTGTGCATCCTATGCACCCCATTACATTTAACCGCTAGACCATCGTCACGAAAATTGACAACTTCGTGTCAATAGCAACCGTTGCTAAGGCTTTTTCTGATACATAATTTCAGCCGTAAACAGAAATTAATTACTGAATTTCTGAAAAACTACTGAACCGATTTTCGTCATATGTCTGTGAGATAATGTCGAGAAATTATTATGTCTTGAAAAAAATAAGTTGTCAAAAACGGTACATATTTTAATTTATTCTGTCGATTAAAAAAGAAATCATCAAAATCGGTTCACAATTGGCGGAGTTATCGATGTACATACATACATAAAAAAAATAAAAATATACGGTCCGAATTAAGAACCTTCTCCTTTTTTTGGAAGTCGGTTAAAAATACGCGTTTGTCGGCAACCTTCATACTTCTGGCCACGATTTACCAATTTTGGGATAATTTCTTATTATCAAGAGATAGGAATAACACCTATTTTTATTATATTGTCTTTTTATCATGAACCACAACAACCGGGTATTCTATTTTAGTGTAGGTACTATTTTTAGCCTTAGTTTAAAGAATTTATACGAGTTCTGGTTTATATAGTACTGTACTCTGAACAGTCAAATATGTAGATACAGTTATGTGATTTTTTTTATCCAAATTTTGATTCAAAAGATATATTCTTTAACAGATTTTCGTAAAATGTATATTTATTTTGGTGTCCCACGCCTAACTGTTCTAGCAAGCAGGCGCTGTCCCTATATTGTTAATATGATTAACACTACGTAGCACGTACAGTTTTCTCTGGAAAAACTTGAATGCAAACGTTTGTATAAAATGTTTCTCATCCATGCTCGATTTTATCGCACCCTCGGGCTGAATAGGTCCGTGTTAACGTGGTTAGCAATGGAATTAAATTCATTTGGTAGAGCTAGCAAATTGAATATATGCGAGTATATGAAAGATTTTACTTCGTAAACACGCGAGTATTTCTAGGTCTATAATCTCCATTGAATATACATAATATTCAATCTCTGACTTGTCATTACAAAAAATCCGGTCAAGACCGAATCGGGTTATTACTACAATTAGGGTTCCGTACCAAGAGTTTAGGGAAAAGCCGCTGGTCTGCCGTAATTACATTAATTCAAAATTTTTGTAGACGTAAATACATAAATAAATATCTTAAAATAATACATAAACAAAACAATTCGAAAACTATAAAAGTTAATGTTGCGAAACATTTGAACACATGTGCATTTACAACAAACGATGTCCTTTGTATTCAGTTATTGTGAAAAATTGTAAGCGCTTTAACGTTTATTGACGAAAATATTTCACATTTTTCATTGTAGAGGTACTGAGTTATTGAAATGTTATGTTTACAGAAACTACTTGTCTATATATCTATCTACCTAGGTACTTATACCAACACGAATCCGTATCCAAATGGTAATTTAATGTGTCTTATGTGAACCGCCATAGAATTTTGTTGTCAAATTGTATAAAAAAAATTTAGGGGTGGCTCTCCATACATAGAACTGGGGAATAAAAAATAATTTCTTATACCCCATCATGTGGCATATTGTAGAATAGCTCTCTTAAACTGGAGATTGGAGAATTTAAAAATATATATTGTATATAATATGATTCCAGAGGGTTACAGAGGCCTCGATTCGATGGAACGGAACCCTCAGCGCGCAAAGTCGCGTACTCGCAATTTGGCTATAATCACGCCTTTTATCCCAAGTGGGGTAGGAAGAGACAATCGAAGCCCATTTGCTACGATCCTGACATACCTCTTCGTTTATAATTCCGCATTCTTCTCTAATGATATCGTTCCTGATGCGGTCAATACGCCTTATATCACACATTCTACGTAAAGACCGCATTTACACTGCATTTATCTTACTTCTTATATTTTATTTATTGTTTACTCTGATTACACCATAATTTTGTCAATATATTGTTGGACAAGAAAATTTTACTGGATGATGTATCCCTTTATCTCAATCTTTAATCTCAAAACTATGTGCACCAGATTCATTTCTTCACCTGCCAACTTAAGTCGGTATGTTATTTAATTCTTAAAATATAATATTATCAGTCTCTACATTTTGTCACGTTTTACTTAGTTAGACTATTAGTAATACCTACAGTGTTATTAATATGAGTACGTCACTTCAAGTCCTCTTTAAACACTGCCAAAACTTTATTATGTTTGTTCATTACCTATATTTAAATTTTCCTCTACCTATAAAATAATATTCATATATTACATGTATGAGGAAAATTCACTCTCTGTATTACATTGCTTTGCTCGAGATTTGAGTTTCTATAAATGAATAGATATTTTTGAGTTTATAAAAAGTACAAAATGGATGTGCTTAATTTTTTATAAGTAATTCGTATTTTTTTATTTATATGGTAAATTTAACATTACATCCCTAAAAACTAATTGAATAAGCACACCAAAGTATTAGAGATTTTAAAGTTAAAAATCTTATAAAATTAATTTTTTTGTAAATTTATTTTTACACGGTTTATATTAGTTTCACCTGTTACTATTAACTATGTATACGAGGGGTGTTCAATAAAAAGTGAAAATGACAAAGACGCAGTTATCTTTTAATACAACTTATTTTATTTTTCAACATAGTCACATTTTAAGTTAATACACTTGATATTTTTTTTTCTAGACTTAAAATTCCCTTAGTAAAAAACTCTTTATCCTGAGCCTCTAAAAAACCGTGTACTGCGGCGACTACTGCCTCATCGTCTTCAAATTTTTGGCCTCTGATGTACTCTTTTAACCGCGGAAAAAGATAAAAATCACTAGGTCCGGTGAACATGAAGGATGTTCCATCAGTTCAAAGCCAGCGTCTTCAATGGCAGCTATCGCAACGCTGGACTTATGCGCGGGGGCGTTATCTTGGTGAAACAAAACAACTTTAGTCAGTTTCTCGCGTATTTCGTTGCGCAATTTTTTTATTTGTCCTGCATATAAATTCCCCATAATAGTGGCTCATTGTTTTCGATCATTACCACCCCTTGGCTGTCCCAGAAAAGAGAGCCCATGATCTTACCAGCGGATGGTGTTGCCTTAAATTTTTTAGGAGTTTGAGATGATGGTCTCTTCCAAGTCATGCACTGCTGTTTCGTTTCCGGGTCATAATGATGAAGCTATGTTTTATTCATGGTTATGAATCGAGACAAAAATCGATCAGGACCTTGCTGCAACAAATCCAAACAGCTTCGCGAAATCCTTAGTCTGTTTAGTTTGTTTATGCGCGTCCGTAAGCATTCTGGGCACCCAGCGCGCGAACACCTTTTTCATGCCCAGGTGGTCCTGCATAATGTTATAGACAATCTCTATCGAAATCTTGATTTCTTCAGCTATAAAACGAACTGTAACACGACGATCCGCCAAAACAATTTTTTCAACTTTTTTATAATTTGTTCGGTTACTGCAGTCGCAGGGCGCCCCGAGCGTGGGTCATCATTGGTGGAAAATGTTCCTCGCTTAAACTCAGCACACCAACGAACAACTGTAGAGTATGAAGGAGCATGAACTCCTAATGTTCCTTGTAAGTCTTGATTTACCTGCTCTCTTTTTTTAAGCAGAGACATTTAATTACCACGCGAATTTTAATTTTAATTCGAGAACACGTTCCGAAATGTAGAAAAGAAATGACTACAATTTTTAAAAAACAAATTAAAATCGTTTTTTTTAAATTATTATTATAACAAATGTATAGTTTTTGCCTGCCAGTAACAATTTTATATCATACCAAAAAATAAGTTGTATTAAAAGATAACTGCGTCTTTGTCATTCTCACTTTTTATTGAACACCCCTAGTATAAACATATCTTGGAAGTTGAATTTAACCAGCTTCTAATTGTCGTATCGATTTGAGACTTTGCAAGTGTATGTAATTCGGATGACAATACAATAAAATTTGCGACCATCGACCTGATCTGATGATGCAGCCAGGAGGTGGATAGTGGAACTCTGTAACGAAACGACGTAACCCCATCGAGTTTGGGCACATTTGGATTGCGCAAATGTGCGTTACTGAAAAAAACGTGTTTTTAGTTATTTTATAAACTATTAATTATTATTAACAATCAATAAAAAACCACAACTCTTTCGTTAAATTTATCTTGTAATCATCTCTTAGGACAGAACAGACATATTTTTAACTTTTCTATAAAAGCGAAAAATGAGAGACATGTTTTTATTTTTATCTTAGTTATTTCTTATTACAAATTAATGGTAACAGAAAACGTCGTATTTGAGATATATAATGGCGATTTTAGCAGCATTTTTATGAGCGTTAATGTAATTTACCTTTTAAGCAAGTTTTTGTTAATACAAATGTGAGAAGAAAACTCAACAGCGAAAGCTATAAGCGTTGATTAAGTTTTGTCCGCGGGCAAGGATGATCATGAATGTTTAATGAGCCTACTTTTATATTTTACGCATTGCGTCGAAGCGCCGTTTTAGCACTCCCGTTGCTGACGTCAACAGCGGACAAAGCCACGGTTAATTTGATTTACTTGAAATGTAAAATATTTGGGAGTTTGGGTATTGTGTTATGGGTATTTATTTATAAACTATATTACTAGAATTCTGTAATAATGCAAAAGAGTTGAGTCATATCCGCTTATTTTTTACTCTCGCAGTGTTGATACTTTGGATTTATTAAATTAGGGTTAAAATATACAAAACATCGTGTGGTCGGCGGGAATTACACCTCCATCCTATTCTGTCTTGTTGACAAAAATATTTAAACTCACAATATATATAAAATAATAATTGCCTTTAAAAAAAATTGTACCGACTTCAAAAATTATGCACTGAAAATTGTGCTTTCCGAAAGCAAATGCACATGTCACTATAAAAAAAACTCAAGTGTCGCTTTAAGTGTGCCTATAAAATTTTAAGAGTTCTCGATTTCTCCAGGATCCCATCATCAGATCCTGATCTGATAACCATGGGACCACCTGGGAGGTATAACCTTTCAAAAAAAAAATTCCAAATCGATCCAGGTGTCTTCAAGTAATCGGGGAACATACATAAAAAAAAACATAAAAGATTCCGACGAATTGAGAACCTCCTCCTTCTTTTGAAGTTCGGTTAATAAAATGTGAAGCTGATGAAATGGTTCATGGAAAATGATTTTACACCAAGAGAAACAATATGAACGACTTTTGTGAGAAGCAAACACTGTATATATTAGTTGTTAATTTATCCTTGTCACCTTTTCTACTTAGCGAGCTTACGTATTTCGTTGTAAACATCCAGATTTCCATTTATTTGCTCAGTGTTACAAAGTAGCCACCACTTCCTCCTTATATTCGTTTGAATAAAGCTAAAAATGAAATTCATTAATACACCGCTCCCAGTGATGTTTGTCATTTCCTCTCATGTGTTTTAATAAGATGCTCTAAAGACCTTTTTCCTGTGTTCGTGAAAAAAATATTTTTGTCTTATTTTATATATTTATTAGGTGTCTCGAAAAGCGGTATACGTAATAGGATTTCTTCAAATGCTTTGAACTTTTATTTACCTTTGAAATATACTTTCAATTACGCTTTTTATCTCATTAAAGGTTTAGGTATTTGAAATAATATTTTTTTAATATTATTTCTATTTCGATTGTTCGCTGAAATAAATAAATTCTAGAAAATATTTATTAAGGATCTATGTCGTTGTTTATAGATATTAAATAGTTAACTTACAATTATTTTTATAGATAACAGAAATTAATTAAAAACTTTTTTATACATATAATTCGACAAACCACACTTAGAGGCTTTTACGTCTAAACAGAACGGATAGCCTCACAAAAATACCATAGGATAAAAGAGGGAGACTTGGTTGTCCGCTGGGTACCCTGGGACCGTAGTATGGTTTTGTCGGGAGCTGTAAAGTAACCCGTGAAGAAAAAAAAGATGAAAAAAAAGATAATAGAAATAACATTATGATTAAAATATTTTATACAAAATACAGAATTCAAAACCACGCACTTAGAAGAGGAATCCGCAGTTTCCAATTTCTTTCGGGTCTGTCCCAGGGGCCTATCGCACATTTCGTGTAGCTTAAGAGTCAGGTGGAAGTAAATGGATTGAATCTTTTTTGTTGAAATAGTCATACATTACTTTCTGTCATAGATGAATTCGAATTCTTCTTCGATATGGTTCCTTAAATCTAAATTCCCGGTATATTTATAGTTATTTTAGTCCAAAACTTGCACCTACTCTACCTACTCTGTGAACAAAATAAGGTGAATAAAATCCATGACTCGATACAAATATTTAGATTAGAGATCAAATGAAAAGAAACTTAAATAAAAATTAAAGCTAAAGTTGCATTTAAGATGCTCATAAAAATGTAAACGTTTTAATGTTATGGCTAAATACATTTTTATTCTAACTACTTTTTACCCGAACTGCAAAGCATAGGGTTACCAGGTAACCCTATCCTATGAGTTTTACGCGTAATCTATGTATGTGGTATTCTTTATACTGTCGAAACATCCTAACGGCTGAATGGATTTTAATGAATGAGGTGTTTATTGTTATAGGCTATGGTTCTGTTTTTTAAAGAAATATTTTTTTGCCACCACAATATAAGTAGGTATCATATGAAAGGACTCATTGTGAGGATTCCGAAAATATATATTTGTAATCTGAGATAATAATAAAAATAAAAACAACTAAAAAGTTTGAAATAAAGCAAACAAATAAAAGTTACAACATAATACTTTTGTTGCAGAAATAAAAATTAAATCGCTATCAATCAAGGAACAAACCAACAACCAAAATATGTCTTTAATTTTGGTTGTTGGTTGGTACCGCTTGCCATACTTTTTATTTAACATTAGATCTTATACCTTGTTTTTCACTTTTCAGTTATTTGTTGTTTTTTTACATTTTCCTTTATAAAGAAAATACATCACCAAACATCAATATTAATAAACTACATTCATCTATGTGATTAGACATAATAAGGTTGAACGTGATTTTTTCCCACAAATCGTTTACCGTAAATGAAAGTATTGAACGATTCTCATGAGGGTAGGTACATCGATATGAAACGTTACCTCATATCAGCGAATTACTGAGGGATGAAATCATTATGTTGCCTGCGTCTTTTAGCCTCCAGCAATTTTTTCCTTTTGAATGTCTACCTAAGGTTTTCTTCATTTTAGATGTACCTTTATGATTATGTTATACATTTTCTGATTTGCTATTGTGATGACATTTTTCTCTTATCTATTCTATTCTATCTATCTATCTATCATCACGCCTTTTATCACAGGTAGGCAGAGACAATATAATGCCATTTGCTACGATTCTGACATACCTCTTTCGCGTCTTTTATATTCATCATACCTTTATGTCTACATCAAATATATATTTCATATACAGCATATCCTTAACTTCTGCTATATAAACCTTTTTAGTCAATCTTTCATCCTTCATTATTTAATTGCGCCCAAACCAGCGTAAAATACTTTTCTTCGTTTTAGTCACAACATCACCTTCACTCCGCATTCTTCTCTAATGTCATCGCTCCGGATGCGGTCAATACGCTTAATATCACACATTCTACCTAAAGACCGCATTTCTACTGTATTTATCTTACTTTCATGCTTCTTATTCCATACCCAAGTCTTTAAAACAGCATTGTGTATATTAATTTTACTTTTAGTTGTAAGATTGCTTCCCGCTTTCACTCTTCTTTCAATTTCCTTGTTTATCTTTCGACTTCTTTTAAACATACTACCTGAATAAAGAAATTAATTCACTTGCTCTGATTTACAACCTTTCACATAAATGTTACACTCCGTCCTTTCATCATCCTTTTCAAACATTGGCACTTTTGAATTTAAATTATTTGTTTTGACTAATTTCTTCTAGCATTCCTCGTTTTGAAGATGCAACTATGGCAAGAAAAAAGGTTCTGTGAGAAAAATGTTTTTTCTTGCTGACTCTACAATTTTGTAAAAGAGGGAGACTTGGTCTTCCGCTGCCTACCCTGGGACCGATAGCACGGTTTTAGAAGCTGTAAGGTAACCCGTGAAATAAAAAGTTGTTTAAAAACATGTTGAACAACTGTTTAGTTATAACATGTTTTGTCGCCTTCTATCATATTAAATGACAACACATTATTATAACTAAGTAACTAAACATCGACATTTTGAAATAAAATTTATTATTCTATTCTAAATGTTTGCGAGGCATCATTGTGAAAATATGATATTGCTTCTATCCTCAAGGGTTTCCTTGTTCATATCCGGTATCTCTCAATACATGCTTACTCTCACACATAAATACTGTTTATGCAATATTAGGTAGGTTTTCAAATGTAATAACTTCTTTTCACCCTCTTAATACATTGCATAGACAAACTCATCGATATTAAAACATATGCCAATTTTTCTATACCGCAAACAATGGTTTTTCCTTTCATGTCATTGTAATTCGACTTCTTTTTACCATCTCAGAAGCCATAGGATATCATCTCGGATACCATACAGCTCCCAGTAACCGGGTAACTGGCCCCAGGGTACCCAGCGGAAGACGAGTCTCATCATTTAGCCGATCATTTTTTAAGCTATCCTACGAGGAGCCAGTTCTGTTGAGGTAATTTAAGATATTTGGTACCGTTTATCATATTATCTTAGTTTGGTTTCCGCAATTCGACTTACTAATTTTGAAATTCATCATCATCATCATCATCATCAACCTTTTTAAGATCCACTGCTGGATCATTGGTCTCCCTCTAGCGCACCATTATTAGTAGTGGTGATCATTGAGAGGAATTTACGTGCCCTCCGAAGCACGAGGAGTTGATTTAAGCACATATTCTTAAAGAAAAGTGGTGCTTAGCATTTTGGCAGTTTTGAAATTATTGAACGACTATTTATAGAAACGGGTTGATGCCATTTTAAATTAAAAAAAGTAAGATTCCTGTAGCAGCATTTCTGTATTTGGACGTGTTCCTGTACGCCAAAGACACCAATAAAGTATACACATTTACGACCGCTGCCACTGTGCCCGTACATTCCCACTCGTAAAACAGAAATAGAACCTTGCGAGATTATGCTCCACATTATGGCCCTTTAACTGAAAACCCTAACCCTAACTCCTGAAATCTTCTTTTGTAAAACAGCGTTTTTGAAATTTTTCTCTATATGTACTTGCACTATATAATACGCGAAAAATCCAACCCAAAACTAATTATGACTATTTCTTTATTTTTTTACTCCTCGAGCCTCGATCATATGGCTCAATCTAGTCATCTATATTTAGTTCGATTCCTACCGCTGCCAAAATGTTAAGCACCAATTTTCTTTAAGAATATGTGCTTAATCGACTTCTCGTGCTTCGGAGGGCACGTAAAGCAGCGTCCGGTCACCAACCCGCCTGCCAAGCGTGGTGACTATGGCAATTCCTCTCAATGAGCACCACTAAAAAAATGGTGCGCTAGAGGGAGACCATGATCCAGCAGTGGATCTTAAAAAGGTTGATGATGATGGTGATGATATATGACAGTAGGACAATCTAGTTATACTGTTTACCAAAACTTACTGTAATACCACAATTTATTACAAATCCATTTCTTTAATAACATAAAAAAGTTAAGCCTATAATATGGGATGCTATCTGTGTATCGACATTGGTATCATCTTATATTAAAGGTAGTTTAACAAGAGCAGGCGACATCCGCTGAAAACTTTAAACAGCGTAAATATTATTCGAAAGTTTATTCGGACAAGGATACATATTTGTGCCGTTTGAAGTTGAGACCATAGGCCCATGGGGTCCCGAAGCACGTAAACTTTTTAAACATCTTGCCTCTGATCTCATAAAAGTATCGGATGATCGAAGAGCTGGTACGTATCTAGGACAACGTATAGGTATGCTTGGTATACAAAGGAGGAATGCAGCTAGTTTTATTTGTAAGTAGTTTTTAAATGTCTAT
This sequence comes from Nemapogon koenigi, assembly GCA_963924495.1. Taxonomy (NCBI): domain Eukaryota; kingdom Metazoa; phylum Arthropoda; class Insecta; order Lepidoptera; family Tineidae; genus Nemapogon; species Nemapogon koenigi. The sequence continues at coordinate 8,968,502 of OZ004632.1, read as the reverse complement.
TTATATTTTCAATTATTACCTATAGTTATTCCTTCGGTAGCCTCATGGCATGCCTTTAGTAGAGCAATAGTTATAATTTTTTGTTTGACATATTGATTAACTCTCCTATTGAACCAACGTAACTCTTTTCAGTTTAATTGAACCATTTCATGAGTTGAAATCTATATTGAACGCTGCAGCCGATGCTGCATATCAGAGCCTGGTATTTCATCTTGTGATACCAAATAACGGTCTAAACATGGCAGTTCTTATTAAGAGGGTTAACGACTACAGTTTGTGAGTTTTTTTATGTCCACCTGCATGGACTGCATGTGTTTCTGTGCGTAAATAATGTATTTTCTGTCATTATAGTCGGACTGGACTAACCAATTTTGGTCCCCAGTATGATAAAGGTTCAATTTCAAAATAAAACACATCGCGCGCTGATTTTAATAGGACTTTTCAAAAATATTAAAAAAATATTACAAAAAAAATTTAAGTTCTAAAGAAGATGTTCTTCTATTATAATAAATAATTATCATGTAAAATGAAGTGAGATTTATATTTATTATTGTGATTTTAATTTATGAAGAAAAAAACCATGCTAACTATTAATATTTGATAACTATTTTCCTGAGGATATTTATAGTCTAATAATATTTTTTTATTGTGAGATCGGCAAGTGATTTCATATATTAGAAGTTTTAAACTTGATGATGAAAGGGAAATTGAGGAAAGCCGTCTCAATTATGTTGTTATAATTCAAAAAATCTTTATTCATTTAAAAGTTTTCTTAATTAACTTTTGAGATAACATTATCTATAATGTGGCTAAATAACAGGTAATTTCTTCAAGTGCTTCATGGAAATTATACTGTTCAAAAAGTACAGTTTTTGATCCAAAAGTTCTTAATTAAGTCCTTTTTTGTGGTACGTCCAACATCAAGATACAGGTAAATAGGTTGCGGCCGGGGTTGAGTCAAATTGTGCTTTCGTTTACGACTCCATAACACAGATACACAATTTAACTTGGAGGCCCACGCATGTTTTACATTGTCAGATAAGTTTATTCGAACTTGTTATATGCGGGATCCAGTTTTATTCGTTCTGAGAAATACGTATTATGGAATTGTTGAAAGCTTTCGGTAAACGTTTTGCACCACAAATTCGTTAGGAAGCCATAATAACACATAAACTAAGCTAGTTCTGTGGTCCTTGAAATTGTCCTTATATAATGAAAGTGTTTACTTATAGAATCTATCATATCCTCACCGAAGTGAAACGATCTCCGTCGACACTCTGAAGCGAAGCGTGAAACGGCTTTCCAATGCAATAATGGACGCGTCACATAAGCTTAAAATTTTCATCCAGAAACCTTTTCAATGTTGCATTGAAAATATCCCCTTCAATAAACATTTTGAAATTAATAGTTCCATATAGGTTTCCCTTTGGTGGAAAGTAAAGGATTGATATACCCTACTTAGAATAAAAGCAACATCCTCGAATTTATACATTACATAACAAAATTGTTTTCGTCGCGCCCAATTTCTTTCAAGTTTATGTGCTGTTACTATATGGAGGCATATTTCTATTCGTATTGTCATATAGCCTGAACAATAAAACGCTTCTAAGAGAGTGGAAGATATATTTATATGGCGAGATTTACTCGGCCCATATTTTGTTATTAAATAGCAACCCTTATCAAAGAAACTTTATTGAACAACCTTGAACCAGGAATTGACCTCCAATAAAAACTCCACCCGATAATCTCTTGGGAAATAAAACTGTGTTTTTGTTCGGTCAAATCCCAGTAGCGTCCGTACTCGTTTATAGGCAGAATAAAACCAAAATCCAGCTCATAAAACCAAAATAGATTTATCCGCGTTCATGTAGGTGTGCTATTGAGCTATTTATGATGGATCGATTGCCTTGACGAGTTAGTGTGGAGTGGAAAATGGAACGGTTGCTTTATTTCTTTCATTTTATTATTGTATAGCGACCCCGCGGCGATGCAGGTAACTGTAATCACTGTAACCGTACGAAACCTGGATTTTATTGCAAGTATTTTGGAACATTATTGGTTTTATTGTACTGAGATTCTACACAAAAAAAGATTTTACATATATGCAGGGGTATTGTGGTAGAAGAATAGCAAGTCGTTAATGCTTTTGATAAATCTCTTGAATTTACAGACAGAAAATGTTATAGTACATTGTGATACAAGGGTGCTATGTTGGTCATTACGTACGAGGCTGTATTATCAGCGCGAACCAAAAGGCGAGCGCGATAGAAAGCTGAGTATGTAATGACCAATGCACACGCGTTTCATACGACGTTTTTCAACACACTTGCGAGGAAAAAAACAAACTTCATGTGGTTTTAACATTTAATTATTTAAACAATTAGTGAAAGTACAATTAATTCTCAAATGTTTTGTTTTTTCCCGCGTCGCGCTAGATAAAGCACGGGTAACATCGCCAAATAGCCAACAAAGTCGTGGTTAAAAAATAAAAACTGTATTATGCGGTTAAATTAAGAATGCTTTGCAATCTTGTACGAATTTAACTTTATTGGGTTATATTATAACTATTGTGCTTTAATGTAAAGTAAAAAGCACGCGTGTTTTATATATGGGATTATGGGTCTAAAAGTGAGGTTACGAGCAAGTGTGTTGAAAAAGTTTTTACGAAACAAAGGAAACCATTCAATTATTAACTCTATACAAGATAGAGAACAACTGACAATCATGCATTTACATCACATTTTTCAAATCGGTCAGGTAGTTTTCGAGTTTACTTCTTACAAACAAACGGAACGAAAAAAGGGTATAATATTATTCCGACGTGTGTACGAGATACTTTCGTTCAGGAAAACCAAAGTGTCGGAGCCGCAAACAAGAGTTTGTAATATAATATTTAAAAGCGAATTATCAAATATGAATTGTGACAAGTACTGAGAATTTCAACATCTTTAGATTTACGAATAAAACAACGGAAGGCTCTTAGGGCAAGTTAAAACTTCTCGCGAACATAACTCAATTTAACTTTCAGTCCCTCTCGACCACAAAACATATCGTAGCAAAACTTTCATGTACAAGGGTATTGCTTTACTTAAAATAAATAAAAATGAACTGGTCAAGTGCGTGTCGGGCCACACATAAAGAATAGGGTTCCGTAATATTTGTTCCGATTTGTGATATATTCAATAATTTTTTATTTAGACTAGACTAGCTTTCCGCTTTCCTATTATGGTCTTGAGATCATACAAAAATCCCATAGAACAAAACAGTTTCAGTATTTCCAGAATTTTCCGAGCAACTACTCCAATTTCTGTTTCCCTAAAAACCTTATTCAGACTATTACGAACATTAAAAAAAATTGCCAAATCGGTCAAGCCGTTCTCAAGTGATGCATTTAATATAAAACCTCATAATCATTTCAAAAGAACTTTACAGTAGTCTCATATGATGTGTAACATCTGACATCTCACCTTGGTAATAAGCAACATTAACATTATATCCTGAAAACATTAACACTTTATACACACCACTGTAGGTTAAGCGCACAACTGATGCGTTCTCCTTCTCTATTTCCCTTTCTCTTTCTCGTCACACACATGCACACACTGTTGGCTAAAAGTACCAACCTCTCGGAAAATGTGTTGGTACCATCTGACGGCCAACTCTACCACCGCGCGCGCTCTTTAGTCAAATCAAATAGCGCGCGCTTCCCCGGCTTCCTGTTACACACTTCCGTCCCTTTTCACGAAATCACTCCCACAGATTGCAGGAAAGCGAGAGAAAAGATGTCACACATCAAACACTTTAGTTACGTTAAAATTGAGATCTCTAACAGGAGTATGTACCAAACTTGAAATTTAGTACAAAATTGTAAACATGGATTGAACGATCGTCTACATACTTTATTCGCTTACCGCTTACACATTCAACATAATGAAATAAAGTTAAATATAATAATAATTAATATACATACAGGCATCAGAAGAGATTCGAATGAGAATAAGCTTATTGTTCCGTAAAAACGTCTCATAGCTATAAATCACTCAAGATGATATATATACTGTCTCTTTTGCAATGTTTCTCAATAGGAATTATAAGTTCAAATCTTGGCATGAATTCCTAATGTAAGCGGACTGCCAGGATTGCCAACTTAATATTGTTAATATTCTAATCATAATCCGCGGGACCTTTTACCAAAATTTTAAACAAAATTATTTTCTCCTTTTTCATTTGATATTTTTAGAATTTATTTCCGCCGGCGCCATACAAATGTAAAATTACGGATAATAATATAATATTAGCTAAACTGAGGATGTGGTTTATTTCTATATTTTACTCACATGGGAAAGAGTATTTAGTAATTGTGGATAAGTTATAAATACATATTTATTAGAGGCAGGCTGTGAGTATTTCCGGAATATGTTTGTAATATAAATTCCAATAACTGGTATGAATGGTTTCGACACTAAAACTAATTGCGGAAAGGTTATCACAAAGTTTATTGTAATCGAAGTTTATGTTCATGTTAGACAGGTTGTTAATTATTTTACTAACCCTATACGAATTTGACGTATGTTCTCTTGCTGTGTTTTAACTATTTTATATATATTTTAACTATGAATGAAATACAAGAAGTAACGGCTAAACACATTTAGATCAAATCTATATAATACAAATGAAAAGCAGTTCGGCGCATAAATTGAAATCGGCTAAACCGATGCTAATTAAAAACATATTCGAAATGTCTGATTCAGATTTTTATTAAAATTGGAAAACTCGGAAAAAACTGAAAGTGGTTTTTTCTATGGGAAAACTAGTATAGAATAGATTCTTGAGATAGCTCAGGCTTGCCAACTATTTTGTTTAATTTATTATATAGTATTTCTAGTCACGCTGCAATGTGATTGTGCGTTTTTTTAACGTATCTGCGAATGGAAAATAATAATATATTATAAAATGTAAAGGTTTTTTTTAAGTTCCTAGAAAATATTTCTAAACCTTTAATTTTTATTTAAAAAATCAGTTATGTAAAATTATTTATTTGCCACACCGCTGTACTTAGCTAGCTTATTCGTACGTTTTCTTTTAGAAGAATAGAAATACACGGTTCAGCGGTCTTTTTGACAAAACTCGGTAAGGCTGTTATAAAGGGCGACCTAACGAGTAGAGCGTTCTGTCTCAAAATTTTACGCTTGAAAGCTTCAATCTTGGCATTATTAAGATTGAAAAGGTACACGGAAAAAGAGAAAAATATTATTTTCTTATGCATGGGAACTGACAATCTCTTATCGTCTCAAAGAAAAATATGTTATTTGCCTTACAAGTTCAGATAACTTTATATAATTGCACGAAATAATCTTTAATTTATATAAAATATCCTGATGGCTGAAAGTTTCTTGAATTTCAATGAAACTCTCAACGGTTTGGTAAATTATTCTGGAAAAACGTTGAAACGGACGAACAGACAGACGGACAAACAATGTCTATGCTGAAATATCGTGTAATATAGGCCCCCACTTAGATATTTGTAATAATTTTGAATTTTATTAGATTTAATGTAAGAAACAGCTAAGCATTCAATGGATCCTTATCTATTACAAGCTTTCCGCTCTGGCTTCGCCCGTGGAGTCCATATTGACCTTTCTAGTAAAAGCATTCAATTTCTCGAATTTTCCAATTTTCTGGGCAACATTTAAAATTTTTCTTTCCCTATAAACCTGATTCGAACTATTACTAACAATTAAAAAAATATTAGCCAAATCGGTCCAGTCAATTCTTGTACGCGCGGTCCGCCATCCGTTTTCAAATCGTTGTATTTGTGGTTGACATTTTATTCTACACATATTTCCTACACCATTTTGTTATATCTCTGATGGATTAAACAGCATACGCCATGAAAACGCGTTGGAGCCTGCTTTTCTCCGACTTGATACTAATACTGTAAATGCTCAGCTCCTAAACATGATTGGTCCATGTTTAATACTCGTAAACATTCTTCTTGAATCAACCTATCTGGTGTAAGCAGCATCAAAATATGTTCAGTACTTTTTGCGTGAAAAGGTCACAGACACACATACCGACGCGGGGACTTTGTTTTATAATAAGTGGTATACTGATTATTATTAAAATATCAATAGGTATGATGAGTTATAATAAAAGATATTCAATATAAAAAAAATATATAATTATATATAGTTATAATGAAAAATATTTTTATCCGGATGCTTGCAGCCAAGCATTAAAATGGGATAATATCAAAAATAGACGAATAAAAAATCTAGACGTTCCTTTTCCTATTTTTCAAGTCTAATTTCATTTCATCCGAGAGTCGTCACGGCATAAAATATTTTCTTAATAACAATGCGATGGCAATTTTCAGTCACCCGTGCTCGAATGGCGACGCCGTGGAATCCTAAATGAGAAATTCAGGATTGGCCGATCGAATATAAATCAGATTTCGTTTCCGGTGGAATTAAGCTGGTTCGATAATTTGAGTTTATTCGTGATGGCCGGTGCAGTAGCCGTAATTTATATTTTAATCAAAATCCCTGGCCCGGAGATTGCTCGTATCCGGTACAACGCTGACATTTTTATCCGGGTAAATTAGTTATGTGCATTAATTATATATACACACGTAACCTACATTATTTGGTGAAGTTGATTCCATTTTAATTTAATATCTTCTTTTTTTATTATGGCTCCACCAATGTTCATCTGTGATTTGCCAATGTCAAGCATTTATAGTGTTTATAGCCGATTAATCGGTATTTAAGATAATCCCGCCGACCGTAATATGTCTTATTAGTCGTTGATTAATCACAAACATCACAGCGCGAACGGGATTAAACCTGATTCCACATCACGCCATGACGAGACGCGAGCGTTCGCCGCCATGGCCGAATGTGGAATCAAATTTAATATCAGTTTTGTACCTTATAAAATGACATTTACGTGTAGCTTTCCAATTAGGGGATTGAAATTTTCTAATAAGTATTAGTTGGATTCTACGTCATGTCATAAAAGTAAACTTGAACCTTGGTGTTGTGTTTAAGTGCGAAGTTTACTGTGAGTTTGAAACTAGTTTTAGAACAATAGGTATATACTATATCTAAAATCTAGATATCTAGAAAATGAAAATTTGAAGGCAAATCCGACTGATGTCACCTACATAACTCCAAAACGGCTAAATTTTGATATATATGGGTTAACTGGCTTTCGCCTGTGGATTTTTTTTAAATGTGAAATAATAATTTATCCCGAATGATTTTCGGGTTAAAAAGTGGCCTATGTCACGTTTGACAAACAACAAACGTAGCTTCGGATAGCATAGAATCTAGTTATAAATACATCAAACGATGATATACCATATGCATATAGGTACTGTGAAATATAAATAAAAGGACAAAAATTTAATTTAACTTTCTAATGCTACCGCCATAAACCCAGAAACGGGAGCGACAAACCACATTACTCTTTTTAATATTCATTGTACTCGAGTCTGATAAAAGGCCTTATAGGTTCCGTATAGGTTTGGTATTTTGGTTCAGACCAATCACAATGTCGATTTAAGACTGAATCATTATGATTTTATTAGCCATGAGATTAAAATTGTGTTACATTTCTGATTAGCTAACTAAACACTATTTGTTTGATTTTTACTTCACGGTTATGATTTTTGCAGTGTATGTATGTATCTTCATATGTTCCTCAATTCCCTAAAACTTCGTCTTATTTTTTTATTTTACTAGCTTCCCGCCTCTGCTTCGACCGTGGAAATTTCGGGATAAAAATTAGTCTATGTCCTCCAACAACCCCTGTGCAAGAAATTACTTTAGACATTTATTAGAACATTTTCTAAAAAACAATAACTACGGACCCAAAATAAACGAAGTCGTGTGATACTCTTTCAGTTTTTTATTGTACTCGCACGTAGGTACCTATATACTTGCGCTGTTAAGTTGCTTCCTTTAACAGCCTTTGGCATGATGCCAGTTTGAGAATAAGAAAGTTTCTAGTCACTAATCAACCAGTTTCTAAGTTATATAGTGAGGATTCAATTCGATGGGTTCGGGAAATAAGAGATACTTTACGTGAATTCATTGATTTTAACTTTGTCGTTGCGAAAATAAATAATAGTGATTTTGCCATTACCTATGCCTTACTTATCTACTGATGTTATATAGAAACACTCACAACCTCCTGACATATAAGAGAATTTGATTGACTTTGCCAAAAAGAGTATCTTGTTTTGCTGCCTTTTGGTGTCATTTTGAAAACTAGTCTTTAGGAAATAATACCAAGAATAAATGTATAAAGAATAAAAATGAATAATTTCTTTAAAAAAACGATAAAGTTTTTTTTTCTTAAATGAAAACCGAAAGAAAACGTGTTTTACTCGAGGGAAAAAAACGAAGTACAAAATAGCAAGTTCAAAGTGTAAGCACGGCTGTAAGTTAATCTAGTTAAAAATCCACACACTCTATCGCGGTGTCGGCGCCGGGTCCGCCCAGGAACTAAGCTATTCCCGGCCCACGTTACCGCTCCGCTATTAACTCATAAATTTGTCAAATCGTTTTGCTGTGTGCTTGGGAATTTGCACGTAGATTATATATAGACTGCAAGATATTTGATAGGTATATTTTACAGCCTCTACGATTAGAATATATTTTTCAATACACTGGCTAGTAAAGTAGCTATTATATCATCGTATTCTGACACTACTGCTTTTTTTAACAAACATTTACATATTTTTATTAAAATCGGAGCTGTTTGAGGATAAGAAAGTTACGATTTTCGAGTTCTTTGACTAGAAAGTGTTAACTTAAAGTTAGTAATTTAGTTCCATTGACATTAAAATCCGTTCAGCAATTATACATAAATTGAGTAAAAATATCTAAATTTCCTCATAAAATATACATTGTCAGAAATCACAATGATTAAATTTTAAAATAGCATATTATAAATAGCAAAGAAATTCCTAAAATGTTGTAATGAAATCTGAAAAGATATCGATTAAGTACAGTTTTAACTTTTACTCAGTGCTAAAAATACGCACCAAGATATTGGAATTTGGTAGCCAAAAAGTTAATAAATTTTCTTTAGTTTCTTCAAAAAAATTATAATCAAACCTAATATGAAAATTACCACATAATTTTAACCTTTTTTATACTTTATACTAAATTATATGACTAAAGAGAAGATATTTCGTAGCATTTATACCAGCATTGTCGTAGCCTTTCAAAGGAACAAAAATATTTTTGTAGGCTTTCATTTACGTTCACCTAGATTAAAATAAAAAGCCATTGTAGATTACACAGAGACTTCTTCAGGCTTGGGGGTATAAAAAGGTCGTTTCTTTATAGTAGGTAGATACATGTCTAGCTCATTATTCATGTATTCATATATATGTTGCTTATGTATCTTTTACGTTATGGCTCCCGAAACCGTGTTCCCTAATACCCTTATACTAATAACTTTTTTTTAAAAGTGTTTGTTTGTTGGAGCATTAAATAAAAACGTATGTATGTTTTTATTTAAAATCTCATAATTAATTAATTAATCATAAAAAAATAATCATTACTACATAATTATAAAACAAAGTCCCTCGCCGCATCTGTCTGTCTGTTCTCTTTTTACGCAAAAAATACTAAACGGTTTTTGTTGCGGTTTTCACTATAAGATAGGTTGATTCACCGGAATGGTTTACGAGTATTAAACATGGACCTATCATGTTTAGGAGCTGAGCATTAACAGTATAAGCGAATCTAGTTAGAAATAAAGTTAGCCCCAGCGATTTTTCATGGCGTATGTTGTCTAATCCGTCAGAGTTATAACAAAATGGTGTAGGAAAGAACTGTAGAGAATAAAATGATCTACAAAAACTCTGGGGTAGCATATACAATTATACATATCTCTAATATATAAGTAGTAATATACGTTTTTATGTAGGTATTCAAATTGTTGTAAACCCATATTGTGTACCCGGGCGAAACCAGGAGCGTTGACGCTACTAATAAATAACTAAAAAAAAAATCTTTATCATTACTGGGTATTTGAAAGACAATAGTATTTATTTATATCCTAATGCTTAGTGGGTAAAATAGCCACAAAACAGATAGATGAGTTCGAGTTCAAGGACAACATTGAAGGAAAAACGTAACCTAAATTCACTTGAGCTAAATAAGGTGCTAGTTTATTTTTTTAATAATACGTTCAGCATGTGTAAAATAAAAGAAATAAAGATTCTGTACTCGTCAATTTTGCTTGGTCAGCTAAGAATAGTTGCAATGTTTCTAAGAAATGCAACGTTAACGCTTCTAAGAGAGAATCGAGCGCTTTCTCGGTAATAGCGAAATATTCTTTGAAATAAGTGTCTATTGTTAGAAATAGAAAGAATAGCACAAAGAAAATAGAAATATTAATTGAAGTGAAACTTTAACAATAACAGCGGCAAGTGTTTTGATATTATGGATGTGTATGTTATGAATTACGAAGAATTTGAAAGGTCACTTGTCATAAGGCTAAAGAAAAATGAAGGAATATAATTTTAATTATTTCAAAATTAATACGGTAATATCGTATTGAGTGGCAAGGGGAGATGATCCAGCTTTCAAGTCAGGTCGGGCGATCTAATGCATCATATCATTATAATAACAGCATATAGTCATGGAGTTATTCGCGTATGTGTTTACTTACTATCATACAAAGTATTTATTTTATTAAATTTATCAATGCGATTAGAAAGAATATCACTAGTCGACCTAGGCCCAGCCCAGGAGGGTCTTGACCTCTATTACCCCCTCCCCTGGATCGGCCCTTGTTAAGTGGGATATACTATTTTTAACTTTTTTGATAAGGGGAAATCTTATGGATTTGTGTTCGCTACATGTTTTTGGAATGGATTTCCCGGCCCGAGTATGTTCGACCCGACAATGTCCGGACAGGAAATCGTGTACCTTTCCACCCAGGGTCGAGCATTTTTAGCTGCGCATTTCTGGTCGGCAATTCTTCGATCCAGGCACAGATAGATTGGCGTTATTATACGTTATATACAGTTTTCACTTCTGTTGGCTGACTCCACATGACTGCCTTTGCCTTTGTCTACCACTCCCTGGCGTAAAGCAATGTGGATCTATGAGTGAGGACAGCGTTGTTGCATCATGTTGCAAATTCGCAATGGCTCCATGGCCTGCAGATATGCCTTCTCACGTTTCACTTGAAGAACCCAAGGTTGTATGTAGCTGGGAACACCCAATGAAAGCAGATCATTCCACTCAACGGCACCTTTTATACAATGCTAGGATACTAAAGGCGATATTCTGGCATTCGAACCAAAGACCTGTTTTCGAAATCCACGATAAAAATCAAGATGCAGTTTGTATATTTATTTCCAATGAATTCAATATGCAGAATGTATTTGGGAGTGTCATTGGAGTGAAAGAGTGTTCGAGTCTTTCAAGCGAATCCTGAAGAAGCTTTTCTATAGGTGCCTGAGAATGTACAGGTAAAATGCTGCTTTTATAATATGTTCGTTTTAGAAGAATTTGCAGGATTTTTGTATTAAAGTTCTTTTAAAATTGAACTTTAACACGACCGTTGTATCGAGACGAGGGAATCCAATTAATGGGACCAAAGGTGCCACATTCTACTCTTATATTATTACTAGTGTGAAATTACAGTAGTGAAATAATTTTTGAAATTCATTCTGCAGTTTCAAAGCTTAGGTACCAATACATTTATCTCTCTATCCCGGCTTCTTTTAGGACATTTTTGAAATGTGGCAACCAAAGAGTATATGTAATAATTAAAGGTAATAAAACAACCTTTATTTTAGTCCGTTTTGTAGTTTTTCTCCGGTTTTACTTGCAAATATTGATATATTTTACGGAACCCTAACTTTTTTAATCAATCACGGTTTATGTTCATTTGCAACACTGTCCACTAGATTTCGAGTGACAAACAAACCATTTTTTTATATTATTACAAACAGAGCCTTAATGTGATTCCAATATTCCATCAAGTTACATGTCTAACATTTTTTTCCTTTCACTAAGATAACATACAATTTATAGTCGAGTTTACATTTGGGTCAGATGATTTGAAGGTTCAAAACGGGGAAAATTACGTCCTCCAATGCCTTCCTTAGCTTCTAACACCCATATTTATGTGTATCCTCTTTGTACTGAATGATGTAGGTTCTTAGTCGTTAAAATGTACTCTGAAAATATTTCCTAATATATTTTATTTAAGAAATAAATATTTAGGTTTGCAGGGAATATTATTCCTGGCTCGTTATTGCCCGTCGCTTCACCCGCGTGGTTATTGGAACAAAGAAGTTTCTGTTTCGTTAAACTATTTATCCTTCAAGTTTTAGTTTATTATATCAATAAGATCATTCAGGGCATGATATATATTTAATCTTCTATTGGCCATATTGTTTTCTCCCTATGATAGATAGCAGGATTTAGAACTACATTGAAAACTACTAATAACATGGGTTTTTTAAAAGATAAACAAAATATCTAAATTAATTTTTGTCTTCATGAAACAAAGAGTTGAATTATCGACGATTATTAAGTAGGTATATTTACCTAACGATTGTGAATTTCATTCGGTATGTCAGAACATATTCTAGAGCTAGACAAACATGCAGACAGGCACACAGACAAGCATTACCTATGAAACGTGTTTATATATTTATAGCACTTAGAATTTGGTATTAATTTTAAAATAACTATTAGTAAGCGATTAAATGTTTTTTGCGTAGAAATTAGACAAATGTTCTAAAGAGATTTTGTTAGATTGAATGTAGGGGGTTATCTCTGAAACTACTTATTCGATTCTGAAAATATTGTACTAATAGAAAGCTTAATTATCTCTGAGTGCTATAGGCAATTTTTTTGTTTACAATATTCACGGGCGAAGCCGGGGGCGGAAAGCTATTACACCATAAGTTGGTAATCGATTAAATGTTTTTTCGGTATTAAAAAATCATGAACATTGGAGTCGGATATCTATAACAATACTGCTATACAAGAAAATAGTGAAATCTTTGCTAATACGGAAAAATAAAGTTATCTCCTTCAACCATAGTGTTGATACAGCGTTGGTTATGTTATCTTTCATATTTTATCTGTGATGATATAGTAGTCTTCAGCTTTCAGGAAAATATATGTTTTCCTTGTGTTTATTTATTTTCCCTTCACTTGTTTGTTTAAGCGGCTAAGTAGAAGAAGAAACAAAAATCCATTAAGTGGTGCGTAATGGCGGCCCGAAATATGAACAAAAATTATTTCATATAACTAATCTGAAAATAGCATTATCGTAATTACTGATTAAGGCAATGGAATGTTTGTTCTTTAATCAAACTGAAGAAGCTGAACGGGTTTGGATGAAAACATCTTCTTCTTCTTCTTTTATTGTGGCTCCACCAATGTTAATCGATGATTTGCCAATATCAAGTATTATAGCCGTTGTATCAATATGCCGATTAATCAGTTCCTAAGATGATCCCAACTAATCACTAATCCCAACTATCACAACGCGGGCGGGATTAAACCGGATTCCCCATCGTGTCACGACGGAACGCGTGCGTCGGTCGCCATGACATGACGTAGAATAATGAAAATCTCAATTGTGGAAAGATACTGCAAGACAGAATAGCAACTTGACAAGAACTTCGAGACAAGAACGCGAAATTTTTTTCCTTTACTGGTGAACCAAAATTATGAAAAGAAAATTTAAAAAAGGGGCCTTTAAAAAAATCGTTTGCAATTTGCACCTACATCAAAATCTTCGATACGGGGTGGGACTCGAACCCGGCAAGACTTGTATTATAAATAAAAAAAATTAAATAAAGTCCGTAATAAACATAAAAGCTATCAACAGCATACGTTACTCGCAATAACCGTGCCTGTATGTTCTTAAATATACAATGAAAACAATATGAAGGGGGAAATGTGGAAAAATTACTGCAATAAATTCCGATAACACGGTCCATAGCGGAAAGCCACTGGTCTCCAAAGTTCGTAAAACTCGGTCAAAGGTGGCTGAAATAAATGTGCTAGTTTATTGACTGTTTTTTTATATTGGAAAGCAATTTTAGTACAGAAGTATTCATAATATGTCATAATCGTGACAAATGGAATTTGATTGTCTCTGTAACCTGAGATTAAAGGCGTGATGATAGATACAAATTAAATGAAATATCAGAGGCGTGTGATATATGGGAAGGTTAGGATCACTCCGTAAAAGCTAAACGAAATTAAATTTGGTATCAGTCAGCTGTACCCTGGATTAACACATACGCTATTAATAATTCCGGGTATAATAAATTAGGAATTCCTCCCATGTAAGATTCCTAGTACCTTTTTCAATGTAGATATAATGAATCGCTGATCAATATTTCTTGATTCAATCGAGCAAATAATAAACAATTTACAACATTCGTTTAATAATGTATGAACAACGTTTAATGGGATATAAAATGGTTTGATCTACAGTTTATCTGCTAAAACCATAAAGACACACCGGATATAGTTCTAGAGGGTGTGATGAAACCGGAACATTACTAAGTATAAACCTTATAAAGTATGGTTGACATGGCCCTCGCGACTCGTTCGGCTACACATTCGAAACTCCCGTTATGTCTTCAGGCCCTTATCACTGAAGCGTTATTGGAAAGTGAAAGGACCTATCAATTTCCTGTCCTATTTTCATCCTTATTTGGTCCACGGTGAGGACATATAGGGGGAAAGGGAGGCGCATACCAATAGTCAAATAAACATTCCGATTCAAATTAAATTGGAAACCGACGATGTATCATGGAAGTGTATTGATTTAGACTACGATCTCGCATTGAAATTTAATAAAAGTTCCGACTTTCTTTATTGGGAGGTTCCATTGAGTTTTTCACATTTTTGCTCCAGCTCCAATGACGAAAGTTTTAATTAAGCCAACAAACTCTCTAGAAGGAAATTATTCATATTTAAGAAGTGACAGCTTTAGTCCCATTAAGGGCAGTGACTGTGGCAGCAACAGATTTTATTTACGTGTTATTAGATGCAAGAATAAGTATTACATTTTAAAACAATATATCTGAAGTAAATATTTGTTTCAGGCGCGCTGGAGGGAGGTGCGCAGGGCGGCGGCGGTGGCGAGAGCGCGCTGGCCGCGCTACGCCCTACCGGCTCGCCGCCCGCACCCAGCCTCGGTGCCAGTCGGCACAGCCTCATCGGTAAGTTTTATAACATATAGCAAAAAAAATTACAAAAAGAAATACATGAATTATGTCGTTATAATTATCATATTAGTAGTTGTATTCAGGGAAACCTGTAATATTTTTAGATTGTAGAAATTTTGTAATTCAGGTGGTTGAAATATTTTTTTGGATTTTAGTGGTGAATTTCAATAAAGAACATGAGATTCAAATGTTGATAACCTCTGTTATCGTTCTTTTACATTGGTTTGTCTTAGTAAAGTTTGTATGTGTTGTACTTGGTGGCTCATTATTTAAATCTCACAACTTTTTACGGTCAACATTTTAGGAACTTGGCGTGGTTACATTTTTTTGCATCGTTTTAGATGTTTTTTATTTATTTATTTACTTACATATAGATACCTATTAGTGTAACTTAAACTGTAAATAAATAGTAAAATACAAATGGCCAATGACTGTTCATTAGGTAACTTCCAAAAAATTATCTGCCAAGTATCCTAGGGACGCCTGTAATATTTGTAACTGATAAACGGTCTCGATATAATGTCTGGTCTTAAAAATGTCTTACGTTACGCTTGCGTACTTATATGGAATTGAATGCATAGCATACGGGTTTCCTACTTCATAACAATATACTTCAAACAACTTGTTATTCAGCTGACCAAGCAATATTTTAAAGTTTATAATGTAAAGCCATAATATCTAACTATCACGACACCTTTTATCAAGAAATTAACTAAAGTGTATTTTTTGACTTGTCTTATTTGGTAAACATCATCCATGTCAAACATGTCCTTTTATTGTAATAAATAAGAGTTAAAAATATTATTATTAGTTCTGCAAATGTGAAATAGGTGAAAAAATGTTAATTATTTTGTAAAATTGTTAACATAACGTCTTTTAAGAATTTTAAATGACAACTTATTTAAAAAGACATGCAAAGTTTCTTTACCAAATAAGACAAGTAAAAAAAAACACTATCAGCATACTTACCTAACCACTATCTATCAACTACAGAACAAAATTAATTATTGATCTATGAGATAGAGAAATAAATAAATATCTTTATTCGTTCGAAAATGTCTACTATAAGTAATAATTATTTTAAAATGTATTAAATTAACGTCCAAGTAGGTCCCTACTTACTTAAATTTTTTATCACTTTAGCACTTATTCGAAATGTCCACCAATATTTTGGGGTTTAAACTCGATTGCAGACGCACTTAATCAAATTACGATCGTGATTTTATATCCTCTCTGGTTTTAGTGGCTTGTAAAGCTACAAGACAGAGTGGGTATTGTTTACTATACAAAGACCTCATACACCTCAGACGGAGCAAGTAGAATAACGATCGATCATTCGTGTCTAAGTTGATTGATTTTGAGCAGCACTTTTAAGTATTCTTTTCCATCCCAGGACCGGTCAGCGTTATTAGTTTTACAATAATTTGTAGACACAATCAATAAGAAAAAATACTTTCTTTGAATAGTATGAAAGCGTCAAGTGTCCAAAAAATACGCGATGTTCCGCACCCATCATTGACCAATTTTGGGATAAAGCCTTATTATCAAGAGCAAATATAGTTAAATTATTGAAAACTACAAATTTGTGCCGTTTGGTGTAGAAACTCTAGGTCCATGGGGTTCAAATGCCAAAAATTGTATTAAAGATGTATCCCCTCGACTGATCATCTCTTCTGGTGACAAGAGGGCTGGCTCCTTCCTCGCTCAACGATACAGCATCGCGATTCAGCGGGGAAATGCAGCCAGTATTCTTGCCACTATTCCACGCGGACCTGGTTTATTTAGTTATTTTTAATCCTTAGATTTGATTTAAGATTCTAATTTAATTTAATAAAAAAAAGAGATAGGATAATATTAATATAATAAATTAATAGTTTATAAAGAAACAAAAGACACGCTTTTGTCAGTAACGCACACTTGCACAAACCAAATGAGCCGAAACCTGATGTTACAAAGTTCCTGTGCCCACCTTCCGGCTCCAACATCAGTTATTACTACTACTTACTCTTGAAATTTTTATAGGCTATTTAATTATTCATATATTATATGATTGTGTTATGTCTCTGATTAAGCGACTGAGTGCACTATTGTGTAATGTACTTCACGCAACAATTCAGTCGACTTAATCAATGATCAAGCCATCTAACTTGGTTTAATACCAGAACTATTGCCTGATAACATAATTTAACGGCGTTACCTACATTTTCCTCACCATCCACCCCGCAAAGACCCCTCACAATTTAACTTTAACAAATTAATCAATTCCTAACACCGCTACCTTCCCGCGTAGACTTTTAGCGTATATTCCACCAAAGAGATTACCAAAAGCTTTAATTTGGCGGCATAGTTTAATTAACAGGATTTCAAGTCATGTGTCCTAGAGAAATTGATGAGTTGTGTACTAGAAGGGAGAGGTTCTACAGGGTAGTCGTAAATCTATGTAGCGCGGGTTGGCTTGACTCTTGATTAATTTACACGGAGCATCCTGTGTTAGTCATCTAAAAAAATCTATTTATAATAATGAACGGGAGAGACTTTTCATTAGATATTTTTTCATTTCTCGGTGTGATTAAAATACCATTTTAAAATTAATCCTGTGAATCAGAAATTACAGAAAAACTCCTTGTAGTAGAAATAAATATAATATATAAATATAATAAATAACTGCTTAATTGCACCTGGGTGAAGGCGGACTAGGTCGCTAATGCTAAAATAAAAAAGTACCTAATCTTATGGTTAATTAATTCAGGGGTTCTCAATTTTTTTTATACTTGCGATACCTTTCTAAAAGAAAATACATTTACTACAAAGATTATAGAATCCTAATTATTATTATTATTTATTGGAAAATATAACAGTACAATCAATGAGAAGGATGAGCTTATATATTTCGTTATATTTAAATAAAGTTATCCATTTTACGGTGACCTGTGCGTACCGACGCCCTCAGGGTAGCACGGTTAGGGAACCCCTGGATTAATTAACAAATTAGCTACAAAAATATGTCGCAAATTGTGAAAGTTTGAGCTTGTCTAATATCATGGAGGTTGGTGTAGCACACCGTGAAAATGGTGCAGGTGTAGAGCGTGTTAATTATACAGGTATAGGAAAGTTCCTAGGAAGAACCATCTTTTTAATATTTATACTAATAATATTATAAAGTGGATTTTTTTAAGTTTGGATGGGATAATCTCAAACTACTGAACCGATTCTGAAAACTCTTTTACTTATATGAAGCTACATTATCCCTGAGTGCTATATTTTATTTTGTTCGAGAATATCTACGGGCGAAGCCGAGGGCTAGGAATAAAATAAAGTGCCAACATTAATTTAAAATATGAAATTGCAGTGAAAAATATTGTAAATCAGATTGCCTCAGGACTCGTGTCAGAAATGTCATAATTAGACAACACGATACGGAAGCGGAGCCTGCGGCATTCAGTAACTGCGGCATATTATCTGATAATAACATGTGGATAGTTTTACAAATTGCCAATAATTGCATCGTTCGAAACAATATCGAAGAGAAACTAATTACAATTTATTTTTATTCAAGGACCTACATACGAGATTTTAATGTCGACGTATGGAGTTGATTATTATGTTCCTGAAAATAGCACGTTCTTTTTACTTTGTAGCGTGGCCAGATTATTCAGGTATTACTTTAAAAAGATGGAACTACGACTTGGCGTGCATGAGAATTTAATTCGGTACATCTGCTATTAATGAATAATGAAAATATTGTTAATTGCATAATTGGCAAGATATATTGTATGTGTTTCTACACTCGCATATATATGCCATTTTAGCAGCACTAGCATAAAGAAATACCTACATGTAAATCCAGCTCCAGAAGCTCATTACGATTGTAATTGAGATTAATTGGCATGTCTCCATAGTGGAACAGACTAACGGGCTCACAGTATCGCAAACTGGAACTCGGAGCTACAGTCAATATAAGCGCAAGCCAGGATTTCAAATGTGGGTAGGCAGGAATTTCTAAAGCTCTCCACGTCGAGGCAGCTACGTGTTCCTCTTATTGAGACTCAAATCAGCATAATGGCACAACGAATAGTTCGACGTGTGGCTACGTGATGAAACGTTCAATGTCTCAATATGTCCTCGATATTGAGATTTTGTGGTAGCTCCTATACTAAACTAGTTTTATTAGTAAATGTACGTTTAAAATACCTTCCAATTCTATACAAAACGCCAAAAGCACTGCAAAGTGGACGGAAATAAGCTGAAAATTAAACAAATAGAGTGCTTTATATTAGTAGAACTAAATGCTCAACAAAAATATTCCGATTCAGCATCATTAATATGTTAGATAATTTTTTATCAAAATATATTCTAATAATAATTTTCAGATACTTTCCCGGAATAAAAAGTAGCCAATGCCATTTTTCGACCCTCTAACTGTACTGTACTGTACTGTACTGTGGAGCCCACATAACTTCTAAGATCTGTGATGGAGCCCATATTAACTTTCATACCCTACAATTATTGTCTGTTCGTACAGAAATCCCATAGAATAAAGCACTTTCAGTTTTTCCCGAATTTTTAAATTTTCCGGACATATTTTCCCTAAACACATTAGTCAAACTATTACGAACATTTAGTTTAGCCAAATCGGTCCAGTCGTTTTTAAGTGATGGCTAAGTTGCCCGCGACTTCGTGCGCGTTGTATTAGGAATAGTGACGTAGATTATGTAAATACGCAAAGCTACAGTTGCTAGTGTATCTATATAAATAAAATTTAAATATATATATATATTTGGTATCTGATATTCCCATCCCCCGTGAAAATTTCCAGAGATTAGCGCGTTTAAACAAACAAACAAACTCTTCAGTATTATTATTAGTATAGATTAGAACGAAGGGAACTCTTTCTTTGTTTTGTGTTCTAGATAAAAGTGAAAGGATATTAAAAACAGCCAATTTTCCTCACATAAGTTAATATCAGATATAATGGTTAGTTATTAACACGATTATCCTTTATTTCAGGGTATCTGTTTAATATTCCACTAATAAAGCGGAAAGGAAAAAGGATCTAATTAATACAGGGTCTATTGATACTAATCAAGGTGTAATTCAAGCTACATTGTCTTCTACATAAAAAGGACGAGAGGGAAAAATGTAGATAATTCCATTAATTAACGCAACTTTTAACTTAATTTGGACAAAAAATGTTTAGGGATGGATGTACGGCTCTTGTACAACAAAGATCCAAAAATAACTCATCTTAGATACGAATATTCGGAATATTATAAAGAGACGAGCGACGTGACTTTATTTTTAAGAAGAAGAAACTCGAAAATATACCTACTGGATCGTATCACCGTATTGAAAATTATATTACTGCAATATTGATGCTACAAATACTACAATATTTCATTAACATACTTGGCTCGTGTATTTACAATTTGAATAGCTACATAACCAATAATTTTAATTATAAATTCGTTTATTCTAGCCTATGTCACTCAGGGATATCGTAGCTTTCTATTGGTAAAATAATTTTCAAAATCGGTTCAGTAGATCCAGAGATTACCCCCTACAACCTCACAAACTCACAAATTTTACCTCTTTATAATATTAGTATAGATAGATATAGTTATGCTACTCGACTTCAGGATAGGCTCTGAAACATAATATATTTATTTCTTTTTTATTAAAAAATAACTATAAAACAATCGTCGCGCACTACAATTACTCAGTATTACCGGACTATCAGACGTGTTATCCGTAGTACTTTGGGCGCGCCTAATATTGATCTTGAAATGGGTACGTTATGGCTCTTAAAATAGATCAAATTTAAAGTTTATATATTTTGTGGGATTTCAGTTATGTTTCGTTTCTTCGGAATAAATTATTCAATAGAGATGGCAATACACAACAATCCAACGACTCTGAGTAAAAAGGAATACTCCCCAACGCGTGTCGCTGGAAATTTGTATATATGTATAAAATCTATTAAATATTTTCAATAGCGCGATACAGGTTTCAGTATTGAGACAGTAACGCCATCTATCGATGAGCCGCCACATGACTCCCTTCCTAGACCAGAGGTCGATGCAGTATGAAACCAACATTCATATGGGACTGTGTTGTAGTCAGCTGGGATGGACTGTGGTTGATTGCACGTAAGGCGGAATCATCTGTCGTGATGTGTGGATGACCTGTCGTCATGTCGTGCTAAGGGGTCTGGTCAAGAGTCATTAGTCTTGTCATCAGTGGGAAGTGGGAGTAGGTTGCGGGGCATTACGGAGTCATGAAGATGTGGCTGGCACAGGCTGTGTTCATACGGGGTCACCAATATAGAGATGGCAAAACACAACAATCCAACTGAAACATGTATCTATGGGGAATGCTCCCTAACGCGCCTCGCCGGAAAGTTGCATAATTATGCCAATTTATTAAATATGTTCACTAGCGCGATACAGGTTTCAGTATTGTGACAGTAACGCCATCTATAGAGGAGCCGCCACAGTTTCCTTTATGAAACATAAATAATTGTTAAGGTAAATCCAAGGGTCACCACTCACCAGCTCTCTGGCTATCATTATAACATTCATGAACTTTTAATTTGATACTGTTGTTAGAAACAGTATTGTCAAAGATAATATTTCAAAGTCAATTGTACTGACTATTGAATCGTGCTGACACCGACCATCAAAAGTTGTTGCCCAAACTTGTTTAATATTTTGAAATAGCCAGCATTGTTTCAAAGATTTTAATGACGTTGTAGTCAAAGAAGTTATGTGTAGGTCCCAAAACTTTGGGTTTCCACCAATCTTAACATAGGTATGGACTCCTTTGTAAGAACTTTGGCCTCTTTAATGAAACTTTATAGGTGCTTTATTTCTGTTCCTAATTCCTTCTAATACTTTTATTATATTTTGGCGTGGGAGGTTTAAAACTTTTTGCAAATATGACTATGTATTTTGAAAACAATTTTTAAACTTTAAATTTACGAATTTAAGAGCGTTGAAATTCAAACCGAAGGTTACGAGTCCGAGTTCTCTATGTTTTTAAGAATAAGTTATTTTAACAATCGTGCATCGGAGGACATACTTTCTTATCAAAATAATACAAACTTATATTTAAGAAGAAAACATCGTCAATCTGCTAAATGTGGGCATTGTTACCAGTGTGTCTGGCCACTATATATAGTAGTTACTTTTAAACTAAAAAAGAAAAATAAAATACCTTTAATTCTCGGTAGATCCATTGAATTCTAAAAATATTTTTCTCATTAGATACAGCGCGCATTCATGGAACAACCTTATGCTTAATAACCAGGCGGTGGCAATGTCACATGTCGTCTTCTCTAAAAAAAAAAGAAAAATGATTTGAAAATGTGGAACTAAAACAGTAGCTCCATTGGCTAACCATTATAATTTATTTGTTAATTTAAGTGCAAGCTTGTACTTTTAAAGTACTTACCTGAATATAGGTAGGTACTAATAATCAGACTAAATTTTAATATAATTTTCATATGTTTTTGCTGTAGTCTTTCATACAACAATGTCTAGAGAACGATACCTATCTGGTATCTCTCATTTGTTGTCAGTTAACAATAAAGAAAAGTCCTTGAAACATACCTATATATAATCACGGACGGACATATGTTGGGTTGACAGTAATTTCCGATGGCCGTCACACGCACCTGATTTGACACAGGCCTTGTGAAACCCAAACAAAAATAGATGTTACTCATATATACCCTAAATATAAGCTATTTTTGTTAGAGACCTTTGTGTACATGTCCGTAGTATTAACCAAAAACAAATTATATATTAATTAAGAACAATTTTTTTTAAAAATATTTTTTATGCTTTACAAGTTGTTTGATAATTATTTATAGGTAGTCAGTTAGTAATTTTAGTTGGCAAAATGAAGTTAATTTTTTTGTGGTCATTGTAAATTAATTGTTATTTTCAACGGGACTGACATGGCCTTTAAAGTGCCAAAGTCCAAATAAAATGTAGAAACAAAAAAAAAAAGAATAATTTTTATCATTATACAACAAACACACACACACACACACCTTCACGACCTTTATACCTTGTGGTATGCCCAAAGACACCAGTAACAGTGTCCACTTCTCCTAAAAATAAAACAGACATTTACGTATGTTAAAGAAGTGACACATCCAGGTATGGACCTATGATATGGATAATTATATACTTGTTTGTGTATAAGAAAGGCTATAACAGACTTGAAAAGCGTGTTTATTCTTGCTACTGCGAGTTTAAATACGTGTGATAGCTCATTGGATTCGTAATCACCTCTAGAAAAATGTGCAAAAGTTTCAAACCCGCACATAAACAATTGCAAAAGTTATTAACAATTAAATAATTTCAAAAAAGAGGGTCTATATTTTTGCAATATATTCTTAAAGAGGAGGAAATTTCCAAAAAGAAATGTCAACTCCCGGAACTTTAACTTTGTTATTAATATTTTTAATTAAATGTCGAAAATAGGAATCGCGCGGTCGGTGCTGTGCCATTAGCTGTCTCAAAACCGGCCGCTACAACTAACAATTATATTTTACCCTATAAAATATTAATTTAAAAATCTGAAAAAAATATGGTATTATCTGGACACTCGAAGGAAAAAAATTCCGAAGGAAAAAAAATTATAGTACTCTGATTTTTCATAAAATGAGCCTATTGTTAATTAACTAATTATTTTGGAGTTCTCGTTTACATTCTAAGCTCCTAAAATTATTACGCTTAGTGAAGACCTTTTTAAAATTCTCTCTTCTCTTAAAAAAAATAAATAAAAAAAACTCAATAAGATTATTAACTTGCGGTATTTTTAATTACATATAGCTGATAGTTTCATAAAATCATTGAGCCGTTTCGGAGCCCATTCTGGTGACATACAGAAAAATATTCTAGAATAGAAGATTTATAATTAATCTATCTATCTATCTATTTATCTATTATCACGCCTTTTATCCCAAGAGGGGTAGGCAGATACAATCGAATACCATTTGTAACGATCCCGATAAACCACTTTCGCTTCTTTTATATTCATCATACCTTTCATTCTTTCATACATGCTCGGCGATTGTGTGGACTTTTAATATATCCATCGATCAATACATTTTTATATGATCAATAAAAGTACAGTCTGCATTTCCTTTCATTTCAGTCACATACACCTTTTTAGTCAATCTCTCATCCTTCATTCTTCCGTACCTTATATGCAATAATTATCTACTCGCCCATTAACACCAGCTTAATAATATTGATATGGTTGTTATCATTAGGAACATTATTATGATGATGAAAAATTTATGACGGTTTCAGGAAGTGTGATTATGTTATACTACATAGCAGTTCATGATTATGGATGAGGGGTGATGTTTGGATTGAGCTACTTTTATATGTTGCGATCTTGAATATATTACGTTATTTATAGAGAAAGTCTGTTTTAGGAGTTATTTTACGTTTAAGGTGGTTGTTTTCCATACAAAAATGTAATTAAGATAAACTAATTAACTAATCAGTAAAAATGTCTAAATATGGGCTTACTTAACTATTTTCGGCTTTTATATTGCGCCAAATCAATAAAAAATAACTTTTTTATAATAGTTTATAATCTAAAAAGAATTATGTTTAATATTAATTATTTCTATTATAAAAAAGTTATTTTTTATTGATTTGGCGCAATATAAAAGCCGAAAATAGTTAAGTAAGCCCATATTTAGACATTTTTACTGATTAGTTAATTAGTTTATCTTAATTACATTTTTGTATGGAAAACGAACCACCTTAATTGGTAGCTCTTACAATTCTTGGGCTTGAAAACGATAAAAATAACCTACCTATTTCATTATTGTTTTATTTTAAACTAGCGGCTTTCCCCGTCTTCGCATGAGGTAACAATTATATACAAACTTCATACTAATGTTTTTAATTTATTTGCTAGAGGCCCTTTGATGAGGTTGAAAATTTTTGTTTGAGATTTTTTTTTTCTAAAACCATCTTCGCATTTATTGCCTTTCAAATAAAACGAGCCGTTTGGGGCACATCGGTTGGATGCTTTCAAAGTCTATAACGGACACAGATAGAAACTTTTTTTGTGTTTTATATAATAGATTGTTTCATTTAACAAGGTAACGGAGGCAGAGGTTTAAAATCCAATAAAAATCTCTTCTATCCTATTTTCAGAAGAAAAGTGTTTTGTCCACATCCTTTTCCGGTGCAAATATCTCCCTTCTTGCTCCTCGGCCGTAATACAATGTACACGCGTTCTAGGAATTTAATTGGTTTTAATATAATAAACTCATAGTAAATCTCAACAGTCAGCTAATGAATATCTTGTCTTACCATTCCTATTCTTCACGGGGATGTCGTAAAAGGCGATTGTGAAAACACTTTACTACCTCGACAATACATAGCATCAATTATGCTATTCTATTCCACGTCTTGAAGCGTCACTCCAACGCTTGATTTCCACCCCTTTTTTTTACGAAAAATTAACATAACAGCATTCTAAGTTCCACATTAATATATTGAAGGGAATCTTGGGTATATGACAGAAGATGGGCAGCTAGTAATATTAATGATTTGGGGTAACCGACCATTAGATATTACAGTCAAATTTAAATCCAAAAATTCTGAATTTAATTTCTTTGCGACGACGGCAATAAAGACAATTTTATTTAAATTGAGTAGCATAATTATGAGACAAAGTATTTAAACAACATTCAATTTTAATAAAATTTCGGTTTCAACTCCTTGCTGTCACTGAAGTTTAGCCGTTCAAAATTTTTACATGTGTGCGTCGGTGGCCGAGTGGTTAAGACATCTGGTATTAACTAGGCAGACCCCGGGTTCGATCCCGGATTCCGGCCATGTACTAATGGGTTCTTTATTTAAAAATGTATGTACATAATCCGACAAACCACACTTAGAGGCCTTTCCATCTAAATATATCTCAACAGAACTAGCCACTCGTTAGGTATAGCCTCACAAATACCATCGGCTAAACGAGGGAGACTTGGTCTTCCGCTTGGTACGCTGGAAGCGTAACACGGTATCAGGAGCTGTAAGGCAACCCGTGAAGAAAGAAAAAAAATGTACTCTAATGCACAGCAGCAAATTTTCCATTTTAATTAATATTATTCGAATTTTTCTAATGACTCCACCAAAATAATTGTGATGCCACACGGGGAACAATAATATGGATTAGCGTAAAGTACAAAGACATGCCTTTGTATAAAATTAAAAATAAGGTCAGCAAAAATAAAAAGTGTGTCTACATATTACTTTTGATCTGTTTAGTTATATTATCTTCTTCTTCTTCTTTTTTTTCAATATGGCGGTTCCACCAATATTAATCGGTGATTTCGCCAATGTCAAGTAGTACAGCCGTTTACGGTGATTATAGCCAATAAATCGGTATGTATGATAATCCCGCCGACCGCGATATGTCTTATTAATCACTGATTAATCACAACCATCGCAGCGCGGGCGGGATTAAACTGGATTCCCCAACACGTCTCCGCGGGAGCGTGTGCTATCCACCAAGGCGTGTCGTGGAATCCTAGTTATATTATAATATGTTTTGATTTTACGTCATGTCATATCGGACAGCGCACACGCCCCTTCGTGACATGATGGGGAATCCAGTTTAATCCTGTCCGTGCTGTGATGGTTGTAATTAGTCGACGATTAATAAGACATATCACAGTCGACTGGTACATGTTAGCTACTGATTAATTGGCTATTGTTACTGTGACGTCTATAATACTTGACATTGGCGGAATAATCAAAACCTCAGCCATTACACAAAAAATAGAATAGAATAACATTTTCCACGTCACGCCTTTGTGGCTAACGCACGCGCCCGCCAAGACGTGATGGAGAATCCAGTTTAATCATGTCCGTGCTGTGATGGTTGTGATTAGTCGACGACTAATAAGACATATCACGGTCGGCGGGATTATCTTAAACCGAATTGACTATAAACACTATAATAGTAGTTTATGATACGGGATCATAATAGGGGTAATTAAAACACAAGTGGATTTTTTTAATAGCATCCACGAGTGTTTTAATTCCAAGTTATGTGCCCGTTCATACACTACTTTATCTAATCCCATGCAATAGTACAAAACAAATTGAACCAAGATATTTTTCTTAATCGACAAATTGGCGACAAATCGCGGTTACCTACTTTCTGCGCATGCGCGTTAACTGTCAAGTGTCTCCATATATAGAGGGTCGATATTTTCATAGAGTTTAATGTGGCTGCATAACACATATCCTTTGTCCTTTCTGCATTTAAAAAAAAACAACATTACGATATCGTTTTTGTACGAAAACTTCGGTACTATAATACATTATAGTATCGAAGTTTGACATATTAGAAACGCGTGTATGTAAAACATATCATTATGAAGTATAATTCGATTTTGTAATAGAGATTTTACGTTATAAGAGTAGATAAAGGCTTATAATACTTGACATTGGCAAATCAGAGCCATATTAAAAGAAGAAGAATAGAATAGTTTATCAAACACAAATACTATGAAAGGGTTAATAGTAGAGATCCAGTGTGAGCCCGTACAAATTACGCACGCCGGCTGGCCTGACTGTGACCACTCATCTAGAATAATTAACGTAGCACTCTACTTAATGAGCTGTAGTGCCCATCGACTAGACTCCAATAGTCATTGAAATGTCAAACGTGTTAAGTTTTATAATTTTACTGATATGGATCTTCGTGGTACAAAAGCTATACTAATATTAATTTGTCCAAGTAATATTATAAAGAATAAACGTGAGTTTGAGTTTGTTTGGAAAAAGAAAATCCGGAGAAAAACGATCGACTGGGGTCAATTTTCACGAAAATTAAAATAAATACATACCTACCTGATCTATACTAGTCTATACTAATATTATAAAGAGGAAAGATTTGTATTTTTGTGTGTGTGTGTATGTTTGTAATGAATAAACTCAAAAACTACTGTGCCGATTTCAAAAATTATTTCACCATTGGAAAGCTACATTCATCCTGAGTGAAATAGGCTATATTCTATTTAAAAAAAAAATAGGGATCCTTACTAAAACTTCAATAAGTGTAAAAAATGACCTAATAAATTCCTTACATCGCGTTTGTTCGTAAATATCCACGGCGGGCGGAGCCGGGGGCGGAATGCTAGTAATATTATAAAGGGGTTTTGTGAGTCTGTGAGGTCGTTGGGGGTAATCTCTGGATCTACTGAACCGATTTTGAAATACCAATAGAAAGCTACGATGGAAATATTAAAAGTACACACAATCGCCGAGCATGTATAAAAGGCATGATGAATAAAAAAGAAGCAAAAGAGATATGTCATGATCGTAACAAATGGCATTCGATTGTCTCTGCCTACCCCTCTTGAGATGAAAGGCGTGATGATAGATAGATAGATAGATAGATAGATAGATAGATAGCTACGATATCCTGAGTGACATAGGCTATATACTATTTTATTCGAAAATATCCACGGGCGAAGCTGTACTAAAATAAAATGAAATTAAATTAGGTTAGGGCAGGTTAGGGTACCAAAAGCAACATAACACATACAAATTACACCCAAGACTCGAATCAAGTCATTTGACTAAGAAGAAATATTTTACCTCATTGATAACCAGTTATCAAACTTGGTTATTTATGAGAAACAATTTTCTATAAAGTTCTGCTTAATTTTTATCTGAATATTAATTTTGAAGTGTTATTTGGATATTGTGGATACTTTCGAACGAAATAAAATATTAATCAGGG
Source organism: Nemapogon koenigi (assembly GCA_963924495.1). NCBI lineage: Eukaryota > Metazoa > Arthropoda > Insecta > Lepidoptera > Tineidae > Nemapogon > Nemapogon koenigi. The sequence continues at coordinate 8,939,473 of OZ004632.1, read as the reverse complement.
ATATCGTAGATTCGTGAAAGAACTTTTATAATCGTATTAGTAGTTTGAGAGATTACTCCCTACATCCAAACTTAGAAACTTTACCTCTTTATAATATAACTAGCTTTCCGCCCCGGCTGCGCCCGTGTATATTTACGATCAAAATAAAATATAGCCTATAATGTCACTCAGGGATATCGTAGCTTTCTATTCGTTAAATAATTTTTAGAATTGGTTTAGTAGTTTGAGAGATTACCCCTTAGATCCAAAATTACAAAATTTACTTTTTTATAATATACACACACACACCTTCACGGCCTTTATATCATGCGATATGGCCAGATACACTAGTAACATAGTCCAATTTTTGCCAGTTGTCCATAAAAAAAATGTTAAACAAGAGCCAAATAAACACATCACCTAACTGTATCAAAAATTCTAATATTGAAATTGGCAGCTGTAATCGTATTCAATTTTGTACCCCAACAAAAGTTTTACGCTGCCAAATAAAATCACATATTTCGGATTTCCATCAATATTTTTACCAGCATTCTTGTTCGATAGATAAAAAGTTAACATTTATATTTTCGTACATCGCCTGACACCTGTTACACGGCATCCATATTTCACAAACACCGTTTGCCGTACACGATCTACGTAAATAGCGCCCGCAAAGGCCCTTTCACCCTTTCTGAGTGCCGCGACTCACCCAAGGTTATTGAAATGAATATTTTCTTGGAATGCGATGCGATACTTTGTGTTTGAAAAGTTGACTTTTATCTCTGGGTATCTCTTGACAACAGTATTTTTGTATATTGAGTTTTGGAAATTGTAATTTGATAGTTCTATCAATTCAAGTAAGCGATAGACTCGAAAAAATAAAAATAAATATTTTGGTCATAGTGCTGCATAATTATATTCAAACTGATTCGCCCGGGTTCAAGCTCTCTCCCCATCAAATTTGATCAAAATCAATTCAGTGGTTTAGCCGTGAAAGCGTAACAGACAGACAGACAGACAGAGTTTATAATATTAATATTCGTGCCTAAAAGGGTAATATTTCTATTGGTTTGTTGGTTAAAATTATTTATTACTTTTGTAACAAAGTAATTGTGTCTCAAATCTCAGAAAAGGGTAGAAAACTTACTAAATCCATTACCTAATCTAAGTTATAAAGATATTTTAAACTGGTATTCATAGGATATTGAAAGAACGATTTTTACGACTTTTCCTTATATTGAACAGTACCAGTTATAGTGTATTTTATACTTCGATGGTTCGGAGTTCGAATCTTTTACTGGAGCTAAAAATATTAAGATACGGCAGGTAAAACCGATGTACACATGTATTATAAATGCATGCATATATCTCCCCACAGAGCATAATGCCAGATTCTCAAAATAAAAGAACCACAAAAATATCGCCGTAGCAAATAATGTTCAAACTGCCTACCACTCCTGGGCTAAAGAGCTTGATGATAGACAGATACCGATATTTTCTTTTTATGTAGCGATTTTTACACGACTTCAAAAAATCGAAGGAGATTCTCAATTCCGCTGTATTTTTTTGTATGTATGTTACGCGATTGTAAACAGATTTGGGTTGTTTCTTTTTAATCGACAGAGAAGTCTTTCGAGTTGGTCCCGTTTTTGTTTTCGTGGAAATTGGTTCCGTAGTTTTTCCGAAAATTTGAAACTATAGATTTTCTAGGCAATTTTAGTTATAACGCGATGAAATGTATGCCGATTTTTGATGATTTATTTTTGTAATGATACCAGAAAACTCACTTAAAAGGGGAAGAAATAACCTTTTTAAAAGTATACCGACTTCAAACATTGTTCACTGGAAAGCAAGAAATAATTAAATATTTAATTTCGCCGTTGAATTTGAAGACGGTTGGTAAATTAGAAACTACGTAGCTTTTTACTAATCTAGACACTTCATTACAAACATAGATAACATTGAACAGATTTTCTTTAGAATCTATTTTAATTTGTAGACTAATTTTGCACCAACCGACTTCAAATTATTTAATTGTCTTGCTTTTTATTCAGTGAACAATGTTTGAAGTCGGTATACTTTTTTAAAAAGTATTTCTTTTACATTATAGGTATACCTAATTAAAAATCAAAGAGTTTAGGTGATCAACGGTCGTCATCGCGCTATTGCAAATTTTCAGCAAGAGCAACATTTTTATTTCAGTCACATGACATTGTTAAATTCATTCCATTTATTTGTATGAACGCCATTTGCACAAAAATAGGTTATAAAATAATGCTATGAAATGGATATAATAAGTTGTTTTGCCACTTATAACAAATCTTGATTTGTACGTACTGTTCCGGATATTGAAGAATCTCATGAAAGTTTTACGTTTCTTATCCGTGCACCTATTATGCGGACGTCATATTTCATTGAACACAACCCCCCGGCATTGCTTTAACGATTTTTATTGAGCGCACCAAGAATATTCGGATCAACTTGTGGTCGTAAAGAGATTGCCTTGAACGAAATCGTCTGTGAAATAGATAAAGCCTTTTTTTAGTTTCATCCAAGTAAAGACAGAGAATGAACTTCAGAATTGGTAGCGGTTTATTTTAAATTGTTTACTTACTTAAATACTTGCAGTTTCCTTGACTATTGCGTTGAAAAATCTATCTATCTATACATTTTTTGTAGATCATTAATTCTGCACAATTATTTGATACATGATTTTGTTACAACTCTGTATATTTTATTAATTCCCTGATGACAAACTTTTTCAGCTCCTATAAGTGTACAGCAATTTTTAATAACCTTCCCTGAGAAACACTGAAAAACGCAATCAATCCAAAGTTATTTTTTCTTTTTTTCTTTCTTCACGGGTTGCCTTACAACCATGTTACGGTCTCAGGGTACCTAGCTGGAGACCAACTCTCCCTTCTTTAGTATTTTTAGTTCTTCTAGTACTTCTTTTAGTATTTGTGAGGCTATACCTAACGAGTGGCCAGTTCTGTTGAGGTATATTTTAATGGAATAAGTGTGGGTTGTCGAATTATTTACATACATTTTTAACGTATCCGTAGCGAGAAAAGAAGAAATAATATACACATTCTGGATGTATTTTCCTTGTGCATTTGAAGATTCCAATGTTATCCTGTCATTTTTGATATTCACAATCGCGTACAAACATTGTTGCATTTGAAAGTATCATCGCAAAGCATTTCATAACGAAAGTAGAAGGAAACGGATTTTATTTATGTTCAGCAATAACAAAGCTCATCTTTTTAGAAAGTCGGATAGCAAGACGTAACTTACATTCTCTTTATAGATTGGATCAGAAGATATATTACGAGTATTAGCCGTTTGGACTAATAATAAATTAGGCTAAAGTTCTTGCTTTTTTTTCTTTCAATAAATGATCTAGAAAGAAAAGAGAAGAAGGATAGGCTTCGATCGAAGAAATACGTTAAAGGTCACATGAAAAAGTCGACAGGGGGCCACGGCTCTAAAAAATAAAAATATAGACAAATCTATTTAAACGGTTACTTTTTTTCCAGACAGTGACAGGCTTCACTCGCTAAATGTGGATATTGTTACCAGTGTCTGGCCAGGCCGTGGCGCTATAATATAAAGACGTAGAGTCCGTGTCACCAAAGAAGTCCTGCGGCTATTAGCGGAACTAATTCAAAACACTGAAAACAACATTCCGTCGGACGAAACTAGCGCCGCGAGGACTTGAAATGGTCTCTAAATAAGAAAAGCAATAATTTGGCTAAGTTGCTAGTACTACTCGCGCGCCGACGGCTCCGTACCATTTTTCCGGTCAGAAATTTAAGACAGGATTTTCCTATATTCAATTTTTTTCTTCAAAATTTTAGACTCATTCAACTTTTCCGTCCAGTAGATTCGGAGAAAATAAGCTGTGACAGACGGACAGACAGACAGATACAAGAGTGGTCTTATAAGGGTTTTTTTCATCTCTACGGAACCCTAAAAAGTGCAGGCAAGATCCGCTGAAGAAGTAATTTATTACTCAATCGTGCGTGTAAGCAAGATTTAGATTAATGAAAAATGCACTAATTATATCTCCTGAAAAAGAATATGTAGGAAAGCCATTGCATATGGTTAGGTTAATCATATAAAATTGGGAATAGCTGTAAAAATATTATTGATTGTCACTCACGGTGGCAAAACGAGCACCGCATGACAGGGGGTGACAGCACGTGACAAGTGAGACGGCGCCGCAACGACAGCGGTCACGTCCGTAACATGTTCTACGTGCTAGGAGTTGCCTATTAATTGAATATCACTGTAATGTGAACATTTGTGTCGTGGAGAACTTAGGAAGGAAAAAAATTGGCCGAATTTCGACAACCATGTCCTAAAATAATACCAACTAAATTACGAATATAATATAATTATAGTATACCCCCCATGATATACAGGCTTGTCAAAGTTAATTAGAGATTAATTTATATAACCGCTGTCAAATACATGAAAGCAGGTAGCAAATTCAAATTCAAAAGATCATTTATTTCTTAGGTACACTTGAAATCGTCATTTTTATACACTTAATAAAAGAAAATACATTTTTACAGCAATATAAAAAATACAATCTAAACAACGTTTACCAAGTAGTTTCTAGTCATATCGAAGGTACACAGGCAGCGATGACGTGTTTTTTACTTAGATAAAACAAGACCGAAAATGTGTGTCATTTCATTAATATTAATATGGAGTAAATATGCTAAATATCTTAGCTTGGTGGCATCTTTCTTAGAAACAAAAGGTTAGAATTTGCATAAACTGTCAAATTAAAATCATTGCGTGTAAATAATCTTTCAGGTAAAAGTGTCAGGTAGGTATTACGGTCCCAGGGTACCCAGCGGATGATCAAGTCTCCCTCTTCTAGCCGATGATATTTAGGATATACCTAACGATTGGCCAGTTCTTAATAGATACATAATAATAAATAATTTACTTATTTTTGTAATCAAAATAATTTAAGAGTCTGATTTTTCAACCTAAAACAAGTTCTACTAAACAACCAATGTGAATAAATTGTATTTAAATTATGTCATAACTGCGTTTATTTTTTAGTATAAATAACTCAATAATTCGAAATATCTACTATTTTTAACCGACTTCCAAAAAAAGAAGGACTCTATTGTCAATTCGGACCGTATTTTTTTTATGTTAAGTACAAAGAGGATCAATTTGTTTAATTGAATTCAAAAGGACCAAACTTTAGATACTCGGGTATGTCTATACAGAGGGAAGAAGAGATTTTCAAAGATTTTTCCTTTTCAACCGTTCAACGAATTCAACTTAGAAACAGCAATTAATCTAAATGATGAATATTAATGTAGATATAGTTATAAAAAAAATGTGTTAGAAGTAAATTAGACTAAAGATGATGTACTTGCAGCAGACACTGTCGATGACGAAGGCAAAGTTTCAATATCTGGCGTTGAGGATTAATTTGGGAAGATCAAAGACGCGCTTTAATTATTAATCTTAGTAGCAACATAAGCGCTTAGTTTGATGTTACAGCTAAACAGTAAATTATACAATTGACAGAATTCCACTTTTGGCAAAGAACTTTAAGTTAATATTAGCGTGTGGTCACGCGAAAAGGGGCCTGAAGGAATTGGACACGGTTTTTTTTGGATCTTGATTATATTGAATTGGACTTTCAACTTTATTTTAGTCAAAGCAGAATATCTCCAATTCTCAAACATTCTAAATTGTTTATAAGGAACCACACCTTAGTCTTGAAATATTTCATTGGATAATTATAGAGTTTTTCAGTTCTGGATTCATAAAGATCAATCAATTCACTTGGAGCTTATTCCATCGTGGTTCGACATAGCACTTAATGTAATCTGTCATTACCATCGTTAGTTCAGAATTGCTCTCACAAAAAAATGTGTAGAAGGAAAGAGTAAAAGTTATATGGTTCAAAGTTAAACAAGGACCTTTATTTGTGTTGTCCTAAACTTCTAGGAGTTCGTAGTTCGTATTATATTTAACCCATTTAGGAAGAGTATTTTTTAAATGAGATACTTATTTGAGATTTTAGAATGTTTGTCGGATTGTTTGTTCAGCGGCCCTATTCCATAGAGTACTAAGCCTATGGAGGGGCCATAGACGGGCTCCCCCTTTCGCCAATTTTTTTCCCTTTGACCAGTTAAACTGACCAGATGCGCAGTAATAAGTTACCTTAGATTTCGTTGGTATCGTTTTGTGTCGCGAGACAGAGCTCTAGGAAAATAGTTAATTGTGATGTTTTAAACGGGAAAGGCGATCTAGGGCGTCAAACTTAGTGTTTCCAATCATTAATTATAATTAATATGTTTGTATTTTAACATAATCATCATATAACGTAAAATCCGTTACTAGACATTTACCTCCCTAACCCCCCCCCCCCCCCGCCTAAAGTGGCAGAAAAAAATGTTCGGTGATTTATACGCTTCACGTCTCCTTTGGTATATACTCAAAGCCCTATTCTCTATCTATGGTTTTATTGTGGTTATCGACTCGATGCGGTTATCGAGTCGACAATTGCTTGCTTTGGCATTCACTAAGCCTCTGTCAAAATGTCTATGCCGTCTTTTACTATGGTTTTCTGTTTGACATGAAAGTTTAGGATTTGCATGGTTTCGAAGTGGTTTCATTCAATTTAGAATGGCATGCCATCCACATTAGTGTCAATAGGTTTTATAAACCATAGATAGAGAATAGGTTCAGAAACGACTGAATTTTTTCAGCGGTTTTATTTATGATTAGCTTTTTGATACATTTATGTGTTTAGAAGGTTATTGCATAAAAAAACACATGGCTTAAGAGGCCTTACCGATATCGCCGCACTCGAGATTTAGGTAAGTAACGCGCGTGTGTGCGTTATTGAAAATTAGTCGCGCCTTCAAATTTTGATCAATTTCACGATTTTTTTATGTTGACTTTGATATCAAAATAAAAATGTTTGAAATTGGTTTGAAAATGAAAAATACTCAATATTGCAAATTTTTCACTCTTTTAAATTATTTTTTATTTATATTTGTAATGTTTTTTATATTAAATAAAATTTAGATTCTTGTTATGGAATAATTCGAGAATAATGTGTTATTTTTATATTACTCAATTTTTCCAAAAAATACGATATCTTAAACCTTTTTTCTGGTTTTTTTTAAGAAAGTTGAAAAATCTAATCTATCGATATATAAGTTGACCATATTACGGTGTCAATACTGTTTTTTAATGTTCAAAATCTTCAGTGAGCTTTACAAGATCGATTGTCAAACGTCACTCGTACGTAAGTTTTTGAAAACGAGTCCTGAAAAATGATAATTTACCATCACTATAGTAGCGTGTGCCGGGTAAGGAGCCTTAAGTTAATGGCATGGGGGGAAGTGAGCCGCAGTAATGTCAAAATATAGGCGAAGCTGTACGCAATATTTAGTGTGTAATATATTAGTCGATGTATTAGATTTCATGCTTATGATTAACTTGTAAACTTTAACCTTGTTTTACAAGTTACGAGTTAAACTTCACATCAACACGGAATAAGATAATTGATACAATCTGGTTACTGCGTAAACCTGATCGTTCTGTTCAATGTCTCTAATTTATGTTTAATTAACCCGTTTTAGTCATACATCAATACTACACTAGTAACTCGCCCTGGTTTTGCACGGGTAGACTAAATTTTGTATAATAACGCTTTAATTCCAATAATGTTTTACCCAAAGGAAAGAGATATTTACCGGGGATAAAAAGTACCTTATGCCACTGTCCGGCCCTCCAACTGCGTAAAAGAAAGACAAATAAACACACTTTCGCAATTTAATATTAGTAGACTATAGTATAGATACTTCGTCCGTATCTAAGTACAAGTTGATCATATTACAGATTCTGATGGCAATCTGTAATATGATCAACTGGCTATATGTGTCTCTATCCACATCGTTAGGTATAAATAAAGGTGTGATGGTGACACGCGTTGGGGAGTATTTTTTTTACTCACAGTCGTTAGATTGTTGTATGTATTGCCATTTCTATAAGGTTAATTAAAAAACCACAAAAATATATAGGTAATGTAATATGAGCGAATAAGTATGAATAGTCGCGTCCGCAAGGAAACCTACGACAGTCGAGGTTATATCTACTAATTGAATCTGAGAAGTTTCCTAACTTGCGAGAAATTTGATTAGCTCATCATCTTTCTTGGGTCTGGAGTTATAATTTTTAACTTGGAAAGCGAGTATCTGTTTTTGTATTAATAACTTTGCTTTGTATATCTGTCTCTATTGTTTAGAGGCTACACAGGATTTTTTTAATAACTTTTGAGAACTAAACGCTGTAGGTATTTGTATTCGTTTACAAGGACACGTCCTATAATCTTTTTCAACATTTATTTCTGTAGTGGTAATATATTAAAATAATAGATCTGAAAATTGGTATATAAGTGTGTAGGTTTAAGAAGACTGAATCGGAAAATATTAGTTGCATATTCAGTGCTATCAAAATAACGATAAAATGTAAAATTTCATGAAACGCACCCTGAATAATCAGTAACCACTTCTGATGAAGAAAACAACAACCGCCTTCAAAACCAAAATGTGCTTTCCGAAAGCAAATGCACAAGTCACTATAAAAAAAATACCCAAATCGCTTCAATTGTGCCTATAAAATTTGAAGAGTTCTTGATTTCTCCAGGATCCACCTGAAAAGTTATACCCTTTCAAACAAAAAAAAATTCCAAATTAAATCGGGGAACATACATAAAAAAAAAAGATTCCGACAATTTGAGAACCTGCTCCTTCTTTTGAAGTTCGGTTAAAGAAAGGCAATTTCACAATTTTCACGACGGGATAGAATATTCGTTTTACAAATAGTTACTTTTGCAAATAAGAAGAAATACGACGCATCAGTGCCGACCTATAATTCTCCAACACTTTGAGCTCTGCTATTAGACGAAGGCATTGTTTCCCAGAGCCTATTTTATCACTTTTGTCACAGGAATACTCTGAAGAACTATTTGACCTCATTCCTCTATTTCGCAGCTGAAGCGCTCGCTATGTGAGTAAATTGCGTTCCTGTACCATGGACATAATTCCATGCGAAGAGTGAAGTTTAAAAACTGTTTTATTCAATAACTTTCTCATCTATTTATGCATGAGTCAATTCTATTTACGTCTAAGGTTATTAATATATGAAAACCGTTAGAGCAACTAACTTTACTTTTTGTAGTCAAAACAGAGACGTGACTGGAATATTTATTACTTACATAGCTTTCCGTCCCGGCTTCGCCCGTGGAGCCCATATTATCTTTCATCCCCTTATTTAAGTCTTGATTTCATACAAAAAAAATCATAGAATTCGAAATAGATTTTACAGAATTTTCGATTTTCTTTCCCTCAAAACTTTATTCAGACTATTACGAACATTAAAAAAAAAAAACCAAATCCGTCCAGCCGTTCTCAAGTGATGTGCTTACCAACGAACAGCATTAGCATAGATTTCGATAAAATATATAAGCACTAGATAGATATTTAATCATAAGTAGCTATATAACTGTTTTTTAAATGTTTGCCTATAAAATAATAACATAAAAAAAAACTTCACACAGCTTTTACAGCTCCCGGGAATCGTTGCCGGCCCGAATATTTTTTTTAAGGCTATACCTAACGAGGTATGTAGATGGAAAAGCCTTTTTGTATGGTTTATTATAAAATCGGGTGTGGGGATCGAATCCGCGACTTCTCAGTTGTAAGCCGACGTTTTACCCATTTGACCACCAACGCCCATAATAACATAATTAGCATAAAATAGAATAGAAACAACATTCTGTCACAACAAATCATACAGTTGCAATAGTACAACAATAAATTTAGATTCATCCCCCGTGAATATTTCTTTGGTCCTTCGAGAAGAAAGAGCACTCAACCGTCGCACGTAGGTCCGACACGTGGGCGTGTGCATCGATCAATCAACTACTTGTGTTCTTATGGAATTGGACTTAGAAAGTTTTTCTTCTTACTACGATATACTGTTTTTAGGATATTGCAATGAAATGGAGCGCGTCTAATGATATTGCTTTAAGTAATGAAGTTGATTGCGGTTTTTTGGGTTCTGTAGAGGATATAGGCAAAAAGTAGCTGTATGAAAAGTTTTCTTTGAGATATATGTTGATAATTGTTTTTTTTTTGCCTCGTTCCTCTTATATAATGTAGTTGGAAGTGTTAAAAAGTTATCGTGAGATTCATTTAATTTTTTTTTCGATAATAGGGATAAACATAATATTTTATTAATTTGGCCACTTCTTAGGTTTTTTTAGATTTTTCCTATTCACGAGTTGCCCTCACAGCTTCCGAAACCGTGTTATCGGTCCCAGGGTACACAGCGGAATACCGAGTCTCCCTCTTTTAGACGATGGTATTTGTGAGGCTATACCTAACGAGTGGCCAGTTCTGAGGTATATTTAGATGGAAAAGCCGTGGTTTTTTCAGTGGATTTAATGATAATGCATACCTAGATATTATAAGATAAATAGACAGCCTCTGTAAATTAATCGAGTAGATACCAATTGGAAATTGCACATGACCTAAGGCAGTCGGTTGAATTCAATTAATAATTAGTACTGACCTCAACAAAGCACTAGATGTCATGAAAGGTCGATGAAATATCGTCACAGTATATAGCCGTCTACGTAAATGATGCTTCACGTTTTTCCCATAACAATTTGTTACTGTTACCCCTTTGCTACAAAGAAAAATATTTTCCCAACTATTTTATGAAAAATTTAATGGTACGAAAGGGTTGTTATATGGACACATTGTTGCGGATGTGAGACGTATATTTATTATACTGGTATATATTTTTCATCGAGGGTACCGGGAACCGTTATCGGCCCCCTAGGTTACCCAACGGCAAACACTTACTGTTACTTTTGCTCTTCTCGTCTGCTTCTTAGCATAGCTTGTCAGAATGTCTATAAGTTTTGTTTAAAGCTGCCTCTGGTGATCAAAGTTGGCAATCGACGTGCCTACCAATCGGCCTCCATCTCTTCTGCTTTTATTAGAAGTTGCTTCGTTTGGTTACAGTACTTAGCAATAAAATTAACGCCTGTTTAAATTTTAAATTTATAATATACATGACATAAACATACTTTTTATAGATATAACAGAAAGCAGTAAAAACAAAACTGTAGGTTTACACTAGCATTGATAGTAAAAATATAAAAACTGTCATATTTTGACGTGTAACCCACGAAACCTCAGAATAAGGAAATTAAACAATTTTGCTCTATCTAGAACTTAGTAGGTATTATATGTATTAAAAGATTAACATGGATCTTTTTAAATTATTCCCTATGAATGAAGGCTTAAAATAAATGTCAATAAAGACAATTTTTTATATCGTAGATATATTAGGAACTCTGAAAGCAAATAATTTACTGTTCGGTACTCTTATATACTTATAGTTTTATATTAATATCTAGAATCGGAGGTTGAAATGTGTGACCGAAGCTTTATGAATTTAATCGGTCGAGTCGACAGCTCTGAAAATTGGTTTATGGATTACGTCGACAAGGTACTCTATTTGCGTGATCTTGTTCCATTTGCTTTTAAGCGATGCTACTGCACTATACACTTTGAAGCTTAATTTATTGAGGTTTAATTCTACACGAGTCTAAAAGCTAAGCATCAATAATAAGTGTCTTGATCGAGTTCTTATGTTTCGACATAGGTTAAGTAATTTACTACTTCAGGGGGCATTAAAAGCCATCGTCCGCACTTCTTTTGAAAAAATTTTTTGACAGCTCTGTCCCATTAAATACAGTGACAGGTTTATGATATAAACCACGCGCTAAATGTAGACATTGAAGTGTCAGAGACACAAGCAAAACTTAAACTTACAATTTATTATATATTATATAATATATGATTAGTAATTTAGTCATAACTTTAGAGTGTTTCGTACCTCAAATTTTGAAAATTTTGCAAAACGAAACTACTCTGTTAGTGATTCAACCTTAGGAAAATAAATTGCCGAAAGCGCGCTCCAATAGAAAATGATACATATAATTTAAATCTCACAAATTTATTAACATAACATAAAACACCAAAAGGCATAAATATATATCTATACTAATATTATAAAGAGGTAAAGTTTGTGAGTTTGTGAGGTTGTAGGTGTAATCTCTGGATCTACTGAACCGATTTTGAAAATTCTTTCACTAATAGAAAGGTACTTTATCCCCGAGCTCTATATTCTATTCTATTTTATTTTGTTCAAAAATATCCACGGGCGAAGCCGGGGCGGAAAGCTAGTAATTAATAAAGATCTATGAAAAGTAGGTTTATTATTAAAATTACGCAGCAAACATGTGTTTTCTTTAACGTACCCGGGCGAAGCCAGCCTGGTTGGCTATAAGTATAATAGAATTTAATTAAAATAAATACTTGGTAAGTATATTGGTTTACCCAGGTAGATGTTGTTCATGTCCAGTCTACTAAACTTTGAAAAAACTTTCAGTAGACAAAGTTTTGCGGTTTACCTAACAGAGGGGTTGACCGAACCGGTGCAGGTGTCAACAAGTAGTTATTGCCAAGTCAGTAACTGAAATTGCAGCGGTTTTGGCTAAAATGCATCATTGTGCACCGCAAAATTGCTTTTAAAAGTTGTATTTGTTTTCACAACACATTTTTAAAGTTTTAGCACGGAGAAAATATGAAGTAAAGGTTTGTTATCTCTATATAATATTATTTCTCAAAGGTTGTCGGTATCAAATATCTCCCTTAATACTGTATTAAAAATAATGTTTGATACGCCATTTTAAACATTATATTTCCCTCTAATGACGAAAAATAAACAAACAAATCAAAATTATATTACTTTTAAAATTAGAATAGTTTATTTATTTTGTAAAATACGCCATCTATTGTAGATCAGTTGAACTATGACAACAATATTAACATCTATAACGGTGCGAAGTATCCTAGGTCATAATTTTTTTTTCTTAGAAACAATTGGTAAAATCGCGTTATACGTATTTTACAAATTTAAATTAGCAAACAAAATATAAAATAAATAATTATATATGTTTGTCACTCACGCCTTATTTCTGTTCTTGATCAAGTAATTTCATCCAAAGCCGTTTCCCGTTATATACCTATATATTTTGTTTCTTTCTTCACGGGTTGCATTACAGCTCCTGAAACCGTGTTACGGTCCCATGGTACCCAGCTGAAGACCAAGTCCCCTCTTTTAGCCGATGGTATTTGTCAGGCTATACCTAACGAGTGGCCAGTTCTGTTGTGATGCTATCCTACCCTGAATGAAATTAACCAACATAATAACGTTTTTTTAAATAATATCAGCTTTGAAATCCACTCTGCCAATAAACTTCGAAACTTTTACCTTGGTAAAACAAAGTGAGATATTTTTTCCCAATTAAACGAACTCGAAATAGAACAAATAATACAAGTACCGTAATAGCCAGATCACAGTCAAAGACAACAGTTAAAAATAAAAATATCAGTTGAAAGGGAGATAAGAAAAAAAGTTTAAAAGTGAAAAGCTTTGACGTCCACTACGACCCACGCGTGATCGATCACGGGGAGGTGGGAAAAGCAAAATGTTAGCTCCCTTAAAAATATGTAATAAAATAAAATAAAAAAGCTTATTATTTTTTTGCCAAACTAATGTATGTTATATGCATTTATTTATGTTCAATTTGCAAGAACCCCTCTTATAGGGTTGCCTCGTCCAAAGTTTTCCAAATGGGAGGACGAAATCATACAGACAGCTGGTCCTCACTGGCTTCAAAAAGCCCAACGTAAAGAAGATGTAAACATTTCTATTTATCTATCTATTTATCATCACGCCTTTTATGCCAAGAGAGGTAGGCTGGGACAATCGAATGCCATTTGTTACGATCCTCCTGACATACCTCTTTACATTTAGATTACGTAATCATATAAAAGTAATTAATTTTATAATTGATTTTTTTTTGTTTATTACAAAAATGTTTTGTTCTCATTGTTACTTTATTTTAATTTATAGACGTCTCCACCTTTTTCCCGTAACGAACGTTCTAGGAAATCTTTCACACGAACGCTTCTTGTTCGAGAGTTTTGTTTATTGTTATTTGTACATCTTTCCAGAAAATACTGGGCAGGTTTTCCTAGAAGTATAAATTTAATCTGAATGAGAATAACTACAAGTAAGTGTTGGCCATTGTAACTTATGGATTCTTTATGGTGTGTATTGTTGTTCACTGAGAAATAATTTAAGACGAATATAGAATATAAGATCTAGTTTCATTATTTCAAAATATAATAATAAAGGCAGGAGTGAATCTTTAGAGATCTAGTGACAATACCATCAGAAATTTCAAATGTGTGAATATGGCGATAGACTATAACCCTGAAATGACTATGACAGAGTACTTTCGATTTTACTACCTACCTAATATCCATAATTTCCCACGGTACCTATAAAATTACCCTCGCTGTGCCCCTTTCTCTATCTGACGTGGAATTGGCACAGAAATTAACATAATTATATGATTTATATGTCTATCGCTACACTTTACATTATCTAACCGAGTGAGGTAGAAATGAATGAGAAATTTCAGATACATTCTTGACTTACACAAATTTTTTTGGTAATGTTTCGCCGATCTTTTGAACGTAGGTAGCTTGTTAGACGAATTTAAGCGACAGGCGGTGCCACCTGGTCTTATGGTCTTTTCATTATAGTCGTATATACAAAGTATTTCTGCTAAAACTTTGCGTTCATTACAAATAAAATAAATTTTCATCTTGAAAGTAATTGAGATGAAACAAAGAGCAGATTTTAAATACAAACCATTATGATCGCTAACAAATGTTTCATCATACTTCAGGAGCCTATTCTAGACAAACATCCAAACTGACAGAAAAAATCATAAAACAGACAAACACAAATTTAGTTTCATAATCAATCAATATTTCAAAATCAGTAAAAAGAAAGCAAAAAGTTAATTTAAATTAGTTAGTTAACGAAAATTGATACTTCTAAATGAGTTTACTAATTTAGACGTCCAACTTTATTTTAAACACAATTTATTTTATCTGTAGGAAATGCTGAAGGAAAATTGGAAGCAGAGGCGGCCCGGACTGTATTCCTAATTAACTAAAATAGAAAAGCCCCCACAATATTGTCGAGGTACAAAATGCTATAAACCAAATGTAGAGAATGGGATTACAAGAACAAGTAAATTATGTAAATTCCTATTTACGTCTGAGTACGTTCTTATAAAAGTATTGTAACATTTCTGTTTTTCCTCGATGTAATACCCAGTATTATGTGAAGTACGAATTGAAATCGGATTGGAATGAAAATTTACAAACAAGCCTCGAAATTCTATACACAAATATCTGTGTCATGGAAGTTACAATAAATATAAAAGGAAAAATAATAATTGGCTCTTATTTGATGTTTTGGTAACAATTTAAAGACAAAATTTTGGATTTCTTAACATCTCTGATATGTTAAAAAACATTAACGAGTTTATTGCTTGTTCAAGAACAAAAATAATTACAAATACATATATAAATCATATGAATACATTAAAAAAACCGGCCAAGTGCGAGTCGGACAGTTTGACGCCCCTGTATGGCTCAGGTACAAATTAGCGCCACTCACACTTTGTCGGTTTTTTATAATTTGATGTATGTATGTATTGCCATTATTAAATAACGCCGAATAAACACTATAGGCTAAAAGAGGGAGCATTTGTCATCCGCCGGGTACCCTGGAATTGTAACACGGTTTCGGGAGTTGTAAGACAACCCGTGAAGAAAAAAATAAAATAAAATAATTTCCTAGTTGTTTACGTTCCAAACATCGAGACATTTTTATAGTAGTCATCTCGAGCAATTCAAGCCTTATTTTACAGTTCTAATAAAGAAGGAGCAAAGGTATCATGAAAGGGCTCTTAAACGTTCCTGCCTTGTACAATAATTTCTAATTAAAAATAACGGTGTCCAATAAAACCAAGTCCAATTTAAGAAAGAATATTTTATTAGCTTCTATAAATCTCGTCGTTAGTTGTGTCGTCGTAAACTACGGTCGACAGAAAGAGAATACCTACTTCTACAGAGATCCGCCCCCCGACTTTGTACAAATAAAAAGTAGGCAATATATACTAGCTGCGAAATGGCTTCGCTTGGGTCAGTCTTCATTAGTAGGTAGTATTACCATTTATTAAAAGACAGCTGACAAAGACGGGCATGCTGTCACTGGCTGAATTTTTAATAGTATTAGAAGTTACTGATATTAGGTATTAGGATTCCAAATTAAGGGCCGTTGGTCAAGGTCATCTTATAACTGTCAAAAATATGGCAAATCTCGGTTAATCCTGGATAGTTGAGTTTATTTATACAACATTTTATTAACAAGACATATTTTTACAGCCGTAGTTTTTTAAAACGAGCATTGATTTTGCGTTTTGAAAACTATGACTATTTAGAACCCTAAATAATAAAAATATGGCTTAATCCAACTTAAAATAATAACTGTCAACATTTTGGGATAAAAATGTTATATAAATAAACTCAACTTTCCAGGATTAACTGAGATTTGCCATATTGACAGATACAAGATAACTGAGAGCAACGGTCTCTCATCTTTTTTTTATTTTTTTTATCTCAATAACATGTGATTATAATTATTTTTAGTTTCGTCAAACAAACGCTTCAACGGCATCAGACTATCGTTGTAATTTTGGTAAAGTTAGTATTCTGAACCTGAGCGTCATTTGCTAGTCATGAAATAAAGAATAATACTAATTTAGTAACTAAATGTCCTTCCTAAGTTTGTTAATTGATAAGTCATCGGAATATATTGTTATTATGCCTACATAATTGATTATGTCCAGAGGTTTACGGAAATTAATTAACTATTGACTTTAACGTCTGTCGCACAAAGTTACCTACATTTGAATCTCTAAAACATACGGCCAACAATATTATGCTTTCGAGATAATGTTTGCACTAAATTTTAATGACGTGTTGCGTCGCAGTGCGGGCACAGTGGGTATAAACGGGAATCCAGTTACCGGCGGGCTTTGCTTCGGAGTCCCACAACGCGCAATATAATACGAATAAAATTGAGGAATTAATATATGAAACTAGAAGTAGAAATAGACTTAGGTATATAAAGAACTACTAGGTAATAAATTAAATAATTAGCTCATTGTTTTGAAATTGCAAATAATGAATATGGTACGATAATTATCATGTTTGTTAAAAATTTAAACTTTAAAACTTTACCTACGGACAAAGAAATTAATAATTATATCTACATATTGTTTCTCAAAGGTTTTTTTTATGAGGCTGAAGTTTGCCGACCGATTTGCCGACGAGCAGAAACTAATATTTCAATAGATCACTAAGGCCCCAAAAATAATTCGATATTGGTTTTATTTACGCAGATATGTTCGTATTGAAACAGTCTAGATACCATGTTTCGCCATATTTCCCTAAATACTTCATCAAAACTAATGCTTGATACGCCATTTTGAAGATTATTTTCCCCTCTAATGTCGAAAAATAATCAAACAACTCAAAATTAAATATTTCTTTAAGTATTTTCTAAAAGACGCCATCTGTTGGAGATCACTTGAACTAACTGTGCGAAGTTTTCGCAAAGGTCATATAGTATTATTATAATACACTAGCTGATTGCCCGCTACTGCGTACGCGTTGTATTAGGAATACAATTCACCCCCTTAGGGTAGGTAGCGTGATGTTAAATAGCCTACACATCATTTCAAATTTTTGAGTCTATAGAATTTTCATATATTAGGTAAGGGTCATCAGAAACCCTTTTGCACGCGTATTTAGGGCAAAAACATTATTTAAATTGGTTGGACCCTATAGACGTTTCCAAAATATGAATTTTCGCCAACACTAATTAATAATTCGGTCAAAAAAGCACACATTTGCAATTCACGATTCAAAATTAACTCTACAAATGTACGCGCCTCAAACTTCAAACGTATGAATTTCAATGAACCGGAGTTCAACGTGTTTGTGTTTTGAAAAACATATGTTTGAAAGTTGAACAATTTTGCGGCAAAAGTTTTGGATTCGCGGACAGTTCGCCGCCCGCTCTGCTAGCACTCGGGACACCTTGCACTTTGCCATTAAAACTAAATTGGTTTTACGTCTATACAGAATTACCGAATTAAATAGTTCCATACCTAGTTATTGAAAAATATATTTTTATTAAAGTTTACTAAAATTATTTATCGAAATGTCCACACCAATCATTATAGGTACTTAAAAATATGGTTCGAAATTTAACTGGGTTTACCGGGTACCAAAAATCAGAAAAAAAACAATCGGTTTGTAGACTTGTATATTTCTATACTAATATTATAAAGATTTTTTTTTGTAATAAATAAATTCAAAAACTACATGACCGATTTTAAAAATTCTTTCACCAGTAGAATGCTATATTATCACTGAGTAACATAGGCTATCTAATATTAAAAAAAATATAGTTGTTTGTTTGTTTGTATGTATTCTATAGACTCAATTGTAATTAACCTAACTCAAAAACTACTGGACCGATTAAAAAAATATTTTTGCATTTGATAGCCCAATTCTTAGGGAAGGTTATAGGCTATTTAACATCACGTTATCTACCCAAGGGGGTGAATTGTATTCCTAAAATATCGCGTACGAAGTAGCGGGCAATAAGGGAAAATAGATAAAAAAGAGGGCCGGAAACTGGAAAGTGACAGAATTTTTATCCCGAAAACTTCCACGGGCGAAGTCGGGATGGAAGCTAGTATTGGATATAATAGAGACAAAATATTCCATTGCCTCTGCCTATCCTTTCTGGGATAAAAGGCTTGACCTAGAAAACGAAGTGGTGTTAATAGTCATGCGCAAGCCATAGTTGCTATGGGAATACTATGACGGCCAATAAACGGGCACAGATTCTAATATATTTATAAATATTAATTTTCTTGTGACATATCGTACCTTTGACAAAATATAGTTTATGATTCTTCTTTTTAACCGAACTTCAAAACAGAAGGAGGAGGTTCTCAATTCGTCGGAATCTTTATTTTTTTTAGTCGTAGTGCTCTTGACAGAGCAGTCGTGGTCAATCAAAGCGGCCCATAGCGCAACGCACCTTGTATTGACTCGCCATGGTTAACTTCTTGGGAAGAATAGCGCAGTGGTTTCCCCTTGCCTTCTGCACCAGACATTTTGAGACTATTGAGGTCTTCAGGCTCGTTGCAGCCTCTTCCAGACAGTTAGTTATACCGCCATTGCTCGGTCGCCAGAGCCTCGTTTGTTATCTAGCAGAGGTGCAGGTCAGGATGACATTTGGGGTCGGATAGATCTTATTCCGTTCTCTTATGATTATGATATAATAATTTATGTGTGCTAATAGAAATAATTAAAAGCGATAGCAAGGATAAAAAGGTTAATTTTACCCTAAAGATCTACAAAATTTCAAATTAGCGCAATTATTATTGTATCGAACAAGTCCAAGAACATTTGAACTTTACAATTTGTAAGATGAAGGCTATATTATTGTAAGACGTAATTACGCGGCGTATCATTATTTTGTAATACAAACACGACCGTTAATTGGTGAGTCTTGCAACCGCCTAAGGCTATCATTTTCCGGGAACAGATGTTTTCCTCAACCCAGATTTATTGTTGTCGCCAAATTTTACGTGTAACTAAATTTATTATTTAAATAGACTCTACTGCCTACGTAGAGGAATATTCACTGCTGTGAATTAAGAATAAATAAACTCTCTGCTTATATCTCAATATAGGTAGGTCAAGGAGTTAACATACACTCCTTGAGGTAGGTGCAGTCGGTGTCAAAATGTCTTTCACTTTTTCGTTTCAATAACTTCTATAGATTTTTTTACGGTCCGAGTTTGATTTCACGGTGCTTCATAAAGTTTGGTTCACACATTGGTCCGGCATCGCACCGAGTATTTCCCATTCCGGCAGCCGGATGATCTAGGCGGACCGTTCGTTACTAGAATTGGACGAGTCTGTGGTCGGTTTCGGTGAACCGTACAGCGACACGCCGGGGATTGGACGAATGTGTGGCCTCAAAAGTCCTCAATGATAATAATACTTGGCCACGTAAGAAAATTGCCGTTGCATTCAATGGGTCTAGTAGAGCTATCGTACTTCGTTCTAATCTACTATTATTATTCACGTCTACATTATGTACTCATCCAAGCACGAGAAGTCGAAGATATTCTTAAGGAGACGCCTCATAACTTTGTCCCATACAAATTACATGCTTCATAACTTCTTAAATTACGCGATAACTATATGTCTTAGTATAGAAATTTAAATAGCGTTCAAAAGATAAATATATTTGACACAGTATGGATTTTTTTTTTCTTTACGGGTTGCTTCCGAAACCGTGTTATGGTTCCAGGGTACCCAGCGGAAGACCAAGTCTCCCTCGTTTAGCCGATGGTATTTGTGAGGCTATACCTAACGAGTGATCAGTTCTGTTGAGGTATAAGCCTCTATGTGTGGTTAGTCGGATTATGTTCATAAGTTTTTAATTAAAAAACCCATTGGTACATGGCAAGGATCCGGGATCGAACCCGTGGTCTGCCTAGTTAATACCAGACGTCTTAACCACTCGGCCACCAACGCACCCAAAAAAAATTTACTAATGTAGGTACAATTTTCTCGTATTTATCATATAGACAATTTCACATACTTTATGAAAACATTAACTACAACTTGCTATTTCTATAGTTTTTGTATAATACTAGATGAGCATATGCCCGTTTTGTGGATTTTCGCAAGACTGATTTTTTTGGGAAATCGTTCTATCTCATGTTTCTGATACGTGAATCTTGGCCTATCTTGTCTTATCCTTGGTTATTTTATCGATTCTTTTTGTAGTGTATCTGTCTAACAACTTTAAAAAGAGATATCGACAAAATAAGCCGCGCGGTTTACTGAGTTCATTGTGCTAACCAGATTAGATTTTTGGCTCGAACCATCAAATATTTTTCAATATTAATTTGGTTCAGTGCTTTCCACTCCAGTAAATTCATGGTAGGATTGTCGTTAACTAATTGTCACAGAACCCTTAAAAAGTCAAGTTACGAAATCAAACAATCCTGTGACAAACAATTAAATATGAAAGCGGCGGAAAGGGTTCATTAGCATAACATTAAGCTTCGCACAACAAAGTCTTTTACGTCTTTGAAAATAGATACCTCAATGAGAAATAAAGCTGTGGAAAAGTTTCCTATGAAACCTGCTTAACGGCTGAGTGCATCTCCTTATAGTCGACTACTTTAAGAGAGCTTTGACTGGAAGTCTTCAAAGTATTTCTTAATATAAACTCTGTGAAAAGTTCAAGAAATAGAATGAACTTTTAACATTGACGGAATTTGTAATAGAATTATGTTTAGTACTTATTCTTGTTAGAAAGGTAAAACAATCTCCTTTGTTTTTTGACACGATACATTAATCTATACTATAGGTACCTATTTATGGAATAGAGCTGGGTCGTTGCGTATTTTACGTGAAACGGAACGTAACCCGTTTTATAAATCGACAAACTGCTTCGAAAAGCAGTGCTAAAAGAAACGGTTTTTTATTCCTAAAGCTTAAATCGTACATACTATATTCATTCATTCAAAAACCCGTTGATTCGACAGTCTGTACAATATAGTGTAGTGTAATGTATACACTATACAGCGTTATGGTTCATTTTTTTAATTTTGTTTCTAATGACTAAATGCTGCCATGGCTTCGTCTGTATAATTTTGACAACACTTTAATCAAAATTCAGTCAGACGTTTTGGAGCTTGGACAAACCAAGAGACAAGAAACATAATTATCTACGCCTAAAATATGCATACGTCGATGGCCGAGTGAATTAACTAGACAGACCATCGATCCCGGATCCCGGCCATGTACCAATGGGTTTTTTAATTTAAAACTTATATACATAATCCGACAAACCGCACTTAGAGGCTTTTCTGACTAAATATACCTCAACAAAACTGGCCACTCGTTAGGTATAGCCTCACAAATACCATCGGCTAAAGGAGGGAGGCTTAATCTTCCGCTAGGTACCCTGGAACCGTAACACGGTTTCGGGAGCTGTAAAGCAACCCGTGTAGAAAGAACATAAAAAATGAATAGTACTCAGCGGAAGACAACTTAGAAATTTATATTATTTTTGAAACCACAGACAGGCATTTCAGTTTTATTTAATTATAAAGATTTTGTCCGTATTTCTGTATTATCCCTGTTTTTTTCAGATATGATGTCGTGTCGACTGGGCCCAAGGCCGCTGGGTGATTCACAAGGCTCGCTACAGGTCGTCGCAGCATGTTCTGCGGCCAGCGAACTCGATCTATCTTCTAGGTCACGTCCTTCACAAAAAGCCGGGTATAGTAGTCCATTACTTTATTTAAATTCTACCACTTTGTCAATTTATAGTATGAAAAATTCTCAGCAAAATTGAAAATGACGTTATTAGTCAAAATATATCATAAGTTTGTGTATTTATAACACAAAAACGTAATGGCTGAACGGATCTGGACGAATACGTATTATTAAGGTTCCGTACCCATAGGGTCACAACGGAAATCCTATTACTAAGGCTCCGCTGACCGTTCGTCCGTCCGTCCGTCCGTCCGCCCGCCATTCACAGGGCTGTATCTTTTGAACCGTACTTGAAATTTTATGTGTACTATTTTGGCCGCTATAACAACAAATAATAAAAATAAATAAAGTTATAAATTAAAGGGGGTCCCCATACAAGAAACGTATTTTATTCGGCGCTTTTTGCTCGATCTTAATAATGGCATTATATAGAAACGTTTAACTAGTATAACTATAATGCATACTCAGTAAAACAACGAATAATAAAAACCGGCCAAGTGTGAGTCGGACTTTCTGCGCCATACAGGGGCGTCAATCTTGGTCCGTCATTAGTGCATACTATTGACGGTACGGAACCCTTCGTGTGAGAATACGACTCGCACTTGGCCTGATTTTTAGGGCTCTGTAGCTAAATGACAAAAACGGATTCTTATACTTTCGTCACACGTCCGTCCATTCGTTTGTATGTTAACTTCGCCATCTTTCCATTGGGGATAAATGAGGCAGAGTTTTATATGAAACGTTTCACATTTGTGTGTGTAGGTAGTGAAATTACGAAAATAAATAATTTAAAAGTTTTTATTGGTTATAGAATTTTTGACCAGCAAGGCAAGTAAAACCTGTACGAAATGAAATGGTGATAAAATCTTGGAGTGCATCATCAGGTCTTCCAAATCTCCATAATATTCACCATTATCCGGTAAATGCATGAATAGGCACTATAGAACACGTGCCAATACCCATTTCACACTTCGGCACACACACGTTAGACACACCGCTTTTATAGAATCGTCGCCATTTTCGCACGGGTACAATATAGGTTTACAACAATGCTTATATAAATATGCTTATAACTACTTATCTATTAGAGATAGTATGGAATATGGATAGATTTTTGTGTAGTTCATTTTATTGTACACAATTCGTTCCTACATTATTTTGTTATATCTTTGACGGATTAGACATACGCCATGAAAACTCGCTGGGGCTAACTTTCTCCCCGACTTCACTTATACTGTTAATGTTCAGCTCCTAAACATGATAGGTCTATGTTTAGTACTCGTAAACTTTCCTTGTGAATCAACCTAATCGTTGTTACCGCATTAAAATCCGTGCAGTAGTTTTTGCGTGAAACGGGCACAGACTAGAGATTTCTATTAGAATAATTCGATAATTGCAATTAAAACGCTAAGTCAACCATTAAACTCATCGGAAGAGTTCCACAGTTATAGTTATTCAATGCTAAAACTTATGCACTTAAATGCGAGAACTCACCAACATTTAAGCAAACATAATCCAACTTTGTTATATGCAACTGTCGAGTAGTCTCTATGCGCTCTAAGCCCGGTTTATATCTGTTACATAGGATTTCGATTTAACGAATCAATGTTGTCATTGTCAAGTGCCGCTTCCAAAAATTGGAATTGGAAAATTGGAACTGATTTGAATAAAAACAGACTATGCTATATTCACACCCTGAACCAAATAATATTATAATTATAATGAATAAATAAAAATTTCTGTGCACCTGAGAAGTGTTTTAAAATAAATTATGTTCATGGGAAAACGTATCAATTGTTTTGGTCATACATACTTGAAACTTAGCATAATTCAGAAATGTAAATAATTTATTGTACAAAATAAATAATTAAACAAGAAAGCTCAATTACAGGGTGAAAATATGTATTTAAAAAAATTACCACTGGTAGTAAAATTGCCAGTAAATATAGTCTTCGTGGAATGGCAAACTATTATTCTCAATGGAAACAAAGCTTTACATTTCACAATGCGAGTATGAAACTGAATTGCGAAAATCAACATTTATCTTTCGCTCCCAAACTTTGAAACTGTATGCAGCCGGCACGAGTAACCAAGCTCACTACTAAAATTTTAAACTTGTTATATTCACCCCTTTTTCAGTAAGGAAAATTCAGAACAAGTTTATTTTGCATTTAGCAAAAAGCAAAAATACTTTATATCTACTATAGTTTTTAACCTTAAATGGCACCTAAATACGTTTGTATATGTATTGCTATTATTGCCATTATTAATATCGAACAAAAAACGCTGAAAAAAAGGTTTCTTTTATAGAGACAATTTTTAGCTTTATTTATTTTTATTAGGTATATGTTGTTACAGCAGCCAATAATACACACTCTGTGAAAATTTCAAATGTCTACCTATTACGGTTCAAAAGATAAAGCCCTGTGACAGACGGACGGACGGACAGACAGCGGAGCCTTAGTAAAAGGATTTCCGTTCGCACCCTTTGGGTTCGGAACCCTAAAATAGAAATCCTCTAAGTAAAACAAATCGGAATTGCAGAAACAATTGTGTTGTCGTAAAAAATAAAAATTCAATTTCCGCTTTTAATTTACCGATGACACAACTCAAACTATTCATTCATGTTGGTTGATATCCGGTTGAAAATAAAAGCGATATGAATTCACTCGATGGACAAAGTGCTTTCCACTTTTTATTTGCATGTTTAATATACATAACGGTATTGGTAGATTAATGGTACCGAAAATATGGAAATGAAGAATGAACACTAATGGATATTGTAGGCAAATGGAAAATAAAATGCATATTCCACAAAATCCAAGTCTCGTTATCATGCAGCTGTTAAATCTATTAAAATATAGCCAATATCATGAAACTACAAAAAAAAAATTCTGTCTTTCTCTTTTCACGGATTGCTTTGCAGGTATCGAAACCGTGTAATCGGTCTCAGGATACCCAGCGGAAGAACAAGTTTTAGCCGATGGTATTTGTAAGTCTATACATAACGAGTGGGTGGCCAGTTCTGTTGAGGTTTATTTAGATGCAAACAGCGTCTAAGTGTGGTTTGTCACATTATGTACATAATTTTTAGATTATACAAAACCGTAAACTGGTACATTTAAGATGTTTATTATTAACTAGGCGGAAGTCGTCGGTCGGTACAAAAAACTTGTGAATCATATAAAAGGAGGTGAAAAATGAGGGATATCGATGTGGATTAAAATAAAATATACTATCTACAACTGGATATAGAGATACTTAGATGGTTTGTCATATCGAAGAATTTAAGAAAATTACGAAAAATTATACTGAATCGAAAACATATCAACTTTTTTATATTTAAAAAAATAAAAGTGCCTATTTCAAAATAATTTAGGCTTTTTACACGAAGATAGTTGGAGGTCCGGAGAGTGAGATAAGCTACTTTTTATCCAGGAATTCTTATGTTACATTTACAAATTTCTTCGCCAGCCGGGGCGGAAATTTATATTTATGAAAATTATTATTTTTGAACATAAATTATATAATTCTCAATTAAAGCGAGCGAGTATATGACTTCAACTGATGTAGCTTTTATCATTCGAGTTGCAATTTACAGATTTCATGCTCTATGGGTTCTGAAATGGTATAAAAGGCTGCACTTTCTTTCGGTTATTAAATATTTTTCATTTTACCAAAGCAAAGTATGTCTAAATAAACCATGATATTAGAATATACCTGCCATGTCCACTTCATAAAAGATGAAGTAAAAAATATCAATTTACTCTCCCTTATATCGTTAACCGCTTCGCGTCTCCATTAAGGCTGTTGTGAAGAGGTTCGAGGGGTGTCACTTGTTTGTCGAGGTCGG
This sequence comes from Nemapogon koenigi, assembly GCA_963924495.1. Lineage (NCBI taxonomy): Eukaryota > Metazoa > Arthropoda > Insecta > Lepidoptera > Tineidae > Nemapogon > Nemapogon koenigi. The sequence goes on along the minus strand of OZ004632.1, from coordinate 8,913,190 downwards.
AAAGAGCCCTTGCCTTTAAGAGCTACCTTAATCATGAGTATCTTATATATGTGGGCATCTTAGCAACGAAGAGTGACAGAAAGTTTGTGATATCAAATTTCAATAGACGTAAAATATGTGTCACTGAAGGACTATTAATTTTATTTTGTAAAGCCGTCTTAGTGGATCTGTGGTTACTAACAATGATGGGTTACTATGGTTTATACTTACGGTCTCAAAATACCTCAAAAGTAACCTCAAAAAATATCATCGGCTGATTTTTTTTAAGTTTTGAAATTTTTTAAACACTAGCAGTTGCCCGCGATTTATTAGGTATACAACGTTTACACCCTATTTCACCTTGGGTTGATTTACGAAAAATCCTCTCTTAGTGCACTAAGAAATAAAATAAATAAATAAAAATAAAAGAAATAAAATTATCATATTTATAACTTCAGTGGTTTAGGCTGTGCGTTGATTGTCAACCAGTCAGCGACACGAACGGTTTTATATATTTAGATTAAAGTCTCTAAATTCACGGGCATAATACCCGGTCCTTTGTAAGGCTTGCATGGGGACATAGGTCCAACACGTAGAGGCCCTTAAGAGTATTTAATCTAAAGTGTTGTGACTAGCACCCGTCGGGACCTATCTCTGAATGCATCAAATACAATGCGCTCACAGACATCAGACCCCGTCAGGTGCCTGGACTATTGCTGAGATAAAATCGGGCTTTTGTTTTGAGGTGTTAAATGGATTGGTTTATCAAGTTTATTGGTTGAGACTACGGTCACCTGCCGGTATCACTCATCTCATGAAACGTAAAATTGGCAGGTGGTGACTCGCCGTTTACTAAATGGGGCTCCAAAAACAACCACCATTTTTGAGCATTTCTGCCGGCAGTAAGACAGGCAACATTGGTGTAAGCGGCTAGGAGTGTCGAGAGGTGTGACACCGGTTTCACATATAGCTTCCCCGTTATTACGCCTTTAGACACCTCCACCCCCGAGCATAACACATAATATTATACTCTAACGACTCCACCCTGGACAGCCAATTAAGGCAAGCCAGGGGCGAGAGTCTAGCAGTGGGGACGCCTGCCTCAACCTACTCTCTGGAGCACTCGGGTTCGACAGTGTCGTTACTCACCCACGGCTCGCCACAAGCCGCCGTGCGCCCAGTTTAAAGTTATTATTACTGTTACCGATGTTTTTGGCCACACCACAAGGTATAAAGGTCATGAAAGTGTGTTTTGTTATTATTATTCCAGTCAGGATAATTTCCTTTTTATATACCACTGGGACACAGGCGTGATTATGTTTTATGCATGTAACTTTTCAATAATATCTGTATGACTTTGTGACTGATTTATTGTATTTTTGACAGAAAAGTTTATCTGAAATCTGTATAATGAACTATGCTTTAATTTTGATACAACGTGAAAATATCTACATAATTTAAAACAAAAATAGCCACTCAGCATAAATTAATATGTCTCAAACCAAAGAACGACTAAAATTATCTTTGAAAAAACCTCCAGCACTTAATCGCTTCTGTAGCCTCTTGCCTTTTTAGTGGGTTTCCATCAAATATTAACACTGTCGGTTGCCCTTTTCACAGTTTGCATTTATTATTTAAATATTTTACTTTAAACAGTGAAATGCCTATAATATACTTATATTATGATTTTCTTTCTTTACGGGTTGCCTTACAGCTCCCGAAACCGTGTTACGGTTCCAGGGTACCCAGCGGAAGACCAAGTCTATCTAAACGAGGGCGTTTAGCCGATGGTATTTGTGAGGCTATACCTAACGAGTGGCCAGTTCTGTTGAGGTAGGTATATTTAGTTAGATGGTGTGGTTTGTCGGATTAAGTTTTTAATAAAAAACTCATTGGTAGAAGGCCGGGATCCGGGATCTAACCCGTGGTCTGCCTAGTTAATACCAGACGCATCTTTTTTATATATATACACAACACATTCTATTTCATATATTTAGTAGATGTAGTTAAACCTAATGGTTTTCATTGGCTCTATATTACGAAATATAATTTCGTGATTTTCTGGATGAAAAAAAAAAATGGGTATGCGAAATATTAATTGAAAACTTTCTAAGCTGTTGTTTCTTTTATTTTACTTACTACTTTAGCTACCTGTTAAATTTAATCTATATTATATATATATTTTATTATATTTATATATTATTATATATTTTATATATTATAATTGATGTTATGAATAGCTTCTTTTCCCATATATGGTCGAAATTTGAAATATCTATCTATTAATCTATCATCACGCCTTTTATCACAAGGAGGCAGAGACAATCGAATGCCATTTGCTACGACTCGCTTCTTTTATATTCATTATACTATTCATGTCATGCTCGGCGATTGTGTGCACTTTTAACATTGCCTTCAATCAATATTTTTTATATGTTCCATAAAAGGACACCTAGGTCGCTCTCTTCCAGCATTACCTATCGCTTCTGACATATACACCTTTTTAGTCCTTCTTTCATCCTTCAGTCTTTCAATGTGTGCAAACCAGCGTTACTTTTATTCATTTTAGTCACAACATCATATTTCACTCCGCATTTTTCTCTAATGACATCGTTCTGAATGTGAATAAAACATTATCCCACTTTATACTTATCTACACACATAAACTTATGATGAACGAGTATGTTAACGAAGCAGAAAGTTTCCATTTAAACTTTGTCTTAAATAATTTCATATGGGATCTGAATTTTACATCCCTTCTGTTTAGTGTAATTGACAGTCTCTCTAAGGAAGGGGAAGTGGTATGGGGTTTCTCCATCCTTTAAATTCTATTCTCAAATCTAAATTAATAATGCATTACGCAGCGACGAGTTTATACTTTTTATAGGAATACTGAAATGTAACTTGAAATAATTATCTTGAGTAGCTTTTATAAAATATAGCTTATCGCCCCGGTTTCGTTAATGCAGCTTCATAACTGTGAAATATGTTTTTAAACAGGCCCAAGAGCGAGTTAACTTCTTACAGTCAAACAAACTCACATTCTCTCTTATAATATTAGTAGGTATACATTGTTGCTGAGAATTTTGCTTATGGTAGTTATAATTTTGTATTGTTTTCTTTAATTAATTTTTCCATTAATCTGAGGTGATAATTCAAGCCTCACTCCAGGATTGTAAGAGAAGCAAAAGACAACAAATAGTGAACAAAAATATGTGTCGTCTATACTAATATTATTTGTATGTAGGAGGTTTGAAACTACTGATCCGATTCCTCAAATTCTTTCACTAATAGGAAACTACATTATCCTTGAGTGCTACAGGCTATTTTTTTTTTGTTTGAAAATATCCACGGGCGAAGCCGGGGGCGGAAAGCTAGTATTAAATAAATATGTACCATCCATCACAGACATAACATAGTGCCATTATGACTAATACTATTTTAAGTCCATACCAGTCGCCTATATATTAAACATGACAGGTGCCAAGCCTCGTGCGTATAAGGGATTAAGTTGTAAAAAAGCTGCATAATATATTTTATCTACTCTTATAACGTAAAATCTCTACACTCCCATGTGCGAGTCACTTGACAGTTAACGCGCATGCGCAGAAAGTAGGTAACCGCGATTTGCCGCCAATTTGTCGATTAAGAAAAATATCTTGGTTCAATTTGTTTTGTACTATTGCATGGGATTAGATAAAGTAGTATATGAACGGGCACATAACTTGGAATTAAAACACTCGTGGATGCTATTAAAAAATTCGGCTGCACCTCATTTTTTAAAATTCCACTTGTGTTTTAATTACCCCTATTATGATCCCATATCATAAACTACTATTTTGATTCTAAGAAGTTTCTAGAAGTAAACACTTTAACCAACGCTCTTCTTATATTTATTAAAATTCTAAATTTTAATAACTTATCTCTCAGTGCTTTCCAGTTCATAAATTTTGTAGCCCATTATATAGGATGCGTCAAGTCCGCTTCAATCCGATCACATTTTGAGCGGTTTATATCTTATTTCACGGTACGACAGCTAACTACAGTTTGCTTTGGCCTTCGGCTCTGTGTCGTCGTATTGAGAAAACCAATTTCAAACCCAAGACCACCTTAAAACGATATTTTCTTTCTGGGTTACGTAGACTAATATACTATTTATAATCTCATACTAAGTGGTCCGTGAGGGATGAGATTCTGGAATCCTTGTAAAAAAATAAAAGGAACAAAACGCGTACCTGGCGTGGCAAGAGATAATAGTATCAATTTCCACATTTAGCTAGTTACCTCTAGGTATAAATATGATTATTCAAAAGAAGTACGGACGACGCGGCAGATACGCTTTCCGTCCGAACCACGACAAGTTGATTAAAGCACTTAATCTTAAAGAAAGTTAGTGCCTAAATATCTATTAGTAAGATGAGGTTTAATTTGTTCACAGATTAAAATTACTGGGTGCTAGTGAAGCGCCTTTACTTGGCGGTTGGCGAAGTACACCACACACCCCGCACGCACCAGCCACTCCTGCACCGCATCAATCACAAAATCACTTGGTGCCTTCACATTGCAATGGAACAGATAGGTAAAATGCCCTTGCTTAATCAATTAACTAAAAAAAATTGATTTTGAAGTACACACAATCGCCAAGTAAAGAGGTGCCTATGTCAGGATTGTAGCAAATGGCATACAATAGTCTCTGAATACCCAGCGTACTCCTCGTAGGATAAGAAACGCAAGGAAACAAAGAAGTTCAGACTATTTTATTTGTCGCACTATAGGGAAGTGAAACGTTCTGCATTCATATGTTCCCAGTCATACACAACTTTGAATACTCTAAGTGTAACCTGAAAAAACACCTTCTACAGGCGAATGTAACGTAACGATCGTAGTAATAGTTGTCTTAATACCAGGCGATGGTAGAGTCATTTGCTTGTCTTACAACAAAGAAAAAGGATAGGGTTTTTAGATTTATAGATAAAAACAATGTTAATAATTGAAAATCTTGATTACTGAAAAACCTTAGATGCAAGCTTCTATAAAAATAATCATGACATATACAAAATTGTAGTCTGTACATTAATGCTATGAAAAATAATTGGCGAAGTTGCGAGGAGGGTTTCGTACCATTTTTCGGTCAGAACTTTTAGGTTTTCCTGTAAAGTATAAGAAAGGCCCTATATTCCCTATTTAAAAAAATTTAGACTCTGTAGTTTCGGATATGAGGGGGGGGGGGACGGGACGGTAAGTTTTTATATATTTTCTTTAATATAATTTTAAAATGAAAAATATACTTGTATCCTTATAACGAGCCCTTTCATTTGATATCTCAATGAAGCACTTGAAAAAAAAAATTTTTTACATATTAATTTTTTCCCGAAATTAACCCCTAAAATCGAAATTCGATTATTTAAGCTATACGTCCGTGATTGGGTCATGAAACTCTATATATGTATCTATGTTGTACATTTCAACATTTTTAGTCCAGTAGATTTGGAGAAAATAAGCTGTGACTGAACGGACAGACGGACACATGAGTGATCTAAGTGTTCCGTTTTTTCATCGGAGGTGTTCGAAACACTAAAAATTTAAATAAAAATGAAGCGACAAGAAGTGTGATGCTAATTCCTTGATAAGACTACTAACTGCTGGGTTAAAACTGTATAAAAAAATCAGAGGAAAATGGTGACATTTATGAAAAGTTGCATTTATTACACGGTTGCTACGAAATAGTACCGCGTATATTCTTTGACATGTTATTGAGGAATGAAGAAGGTTTCAAGCTCTACAGATTCAAACAACATTCCTAATGAAACACAAGAAGCAAATTTAATTTCCCTGATCTGAGACATTGATCATGTAGTGTACCAATCAAGCTATAGTATATTGTTCAGCAATTTTGAACCAAAATTTAGTATGGGAGCAATATGTCTATTTATAAAATGTCATTGGTACCAATGCCTTTTTTAAATAAAAAATCATCTTTCTCCAACAAACCGTAAGAGGCCACAGACTACTCGTTAGGTAACCTTAAAAATACCATCGGCTACATTACCTTGGGACCGGTGGTTCCTGGAAGCCTTTTATGGTGACGGTAATGTTTAATAGCTTCCCGGGACCGGCTTTTCCCGTGGACATTTCTGAAATGTGACATAAGACTATATCCCGTATGATTTCCGAGATAAAAAGTTAGCCTGTATGTCACCCTCACACACACTTTCACGGCTTGAATACCTTGCGGAGTGGCCAGATACACCAGTATCAGTGTCCCCTTTTTGCCAGTTGTCCATATTGAACAGAACAGGTGGCAATCCTGCTGCTGCATTCAATGGACGTAGACGTGGCACTTCTTTAACAGACGTAAATATCTGTTATCTTTTGAAGAAGTGTGCTTCACGTGCCTTTCGTAGCACGAGGAGTCGATTAAAGCACCATATTCCTAAATAAAATTGGTTTTTAGTTTTTTGGAACGGGTGGGAATAGAACTCTGCAGCCCTCCAATTATCTCTGTGCAAAAAATAACGTCGATCCGTTGCTCCGTTTTTACTTGAAACAAGGCGAACAAACAAGCAAACGTTTATGATTAGGATGCATTGTTATCTGCAGTGATATTCACAAATTTAGTGGCTATCTGCTTTTTATTTCGACTGTAACCTCTCTAAAAACACTGCAGTTTGCATTATAAAATAAACTCTAATATAAAAGGAACGAAATTGCAAAATTATCTCATGCAATAAGCTTTTCGACAATTAAGCTCTAATAGTTTCCATTATGGAATTATTACACCGCATGCATATGTCCTCTATGAAATAATAACCTATTTGTTTGTCTTTCGCTGGGGGTACTCTAGGGCCAGAAACACGGTTCCTACGAGCTATAAGGACTCATGATGAAAAAAATATTAACCTAGAAATTCCCAACATACCTCTGCTCTCGACCCTACGAAGTTAGTACAGTATAATTTCTTAACATTATTCCCTCATTAAATATTTAGACTTGTTAAATTCAATCAGTGTACGTGACCAGAATCCAAAATGAAGTCCTAAGATGACTCAAGATAGGGATTTCTGACTTTGATAGAAGATAATAGAGCTCGGTTGTATTGTTCCCAACCGCATGACACTGCTTTAACCGCCTTTGGGCTCGAGAATACTGGGGATTAATTATATACCAGTCTATAGGGTTTATATGATAGGTGAGATTCGATTAGAGAACTGAATTACATACGTAAACCTATCTATCTATCATCATGCCTTTTATCAGAGGAAGGGTATATGTCGGCAAAAAACCTGCTTTAGTAATCAGCGTATTTGATACTTGTTTGGATGAATTCTTCACATTTTTAACCGACTTCCAAAAAAAGAAGGAGAAGGTTCTCAATTCGGACCGTATATCATGTTTCGTATTCTTTATATTTGTGAGTGCTTCGAATTTTTCCTCAATCATTAAGTTTTTTTGTTGAGGATTATGATTTTTGGATTGTAATTCAACACGAAAACTAACTTTGTACGTGGTCAGTGCCACTAGTAACAATGTCTACATTTAGCGATTTGCTAAACAGAACAAATGCCCTTAATGAGATTAGAGCTATATCTATTAACTTTAGAGAAAAAGCGTCTTTAAGTGCCCTTCGAAGTAAAAATGTATTCAATTCTTCAGCATGAAAATTGCGCTCTTGGTGCGTAAAAACGCGTGAGTAAAAGTTATTCGAATTTCAAACACCACCTTTTGGAATTAATGTTTTATAAGGGTTTGTTAGCTATAATAAACATATTGTTAAATATTGTCTTAATTGTTTTTCTTACCTATAACCTATAACACTTTTCTCGCCGGTAGAGGTGAAAAGTTGTATGTTTCACACGAAAGTAATTTTTCCAATGTCGCGTGCCTTTAAATCACTCACTGTGCTCAGTAGTCTATATTCTAGACTACGTCCCTAGTTCGTGATTTAAAGTGGAACTTTGGAACTTGGAGTTTTGGAACTTTGGTTTTCGTCAGTTTGAAAAAGCGAGGTCATGTAATCTTATGACAGACATACATACTAATAATAGTTCTTACCTTCACAATCTAAACAAGCTATCGACAAACAATCAAGCATTGTAAATACAACTTTGTGTACATAACAAGAGATATTATATTACCGTGGCTGTTTGTTTAGAACTGTGCATGATTCTGTAAATTAGATCTCAGCTTCATTATCATGTGTAAACGTCGACCTGGTTGCGATTAATTGATTGATTCAGAGCTTGTGCAATTACTTAAGGGCTCTTATAGCACTTTACGTCGTAAAGGAAACGTTTATACCTAATGTTGAATTAGGTATATAGGTACTGTGAATAATGCAGTTTTATTTGTTAGCAGACTTTCTATTATTATATATTTTGTATTCTTGTTTGTATTTATATAACATGCATGAACAACAAAAGAGATCAAACTTTAGCTTTTGAAAACTCCGACTCATTAAAACCTTAAAATTTTGAACCAAAAAATCTTATAATAACTCATAAGGGCTCAAACAAAAAAATATCGCTTCAGAAACTTGCGAGTTAATTATAATACCTTCAATCCTTCCATTTCGGTAGGCAGTGGGATTTCTCAAACTACAAAGAACTTTTTAAATTAATGTTATTTTTTCTTTTTTCACGGGTTACGGTCCCAGGGAACACAGCGGAAGACCAAGTTTCCCTCTTTTAGCCGATGATATGTGTGAGGCTATACCTAACGAGTGGCCAGTTCTGTAGAAGTACATTTAGGTATATACATTAATGGTTTTGTTGGAATAGGGGTTAAATTGTATTTTTTTTTTGTCAACAGTGGTAGCAGAGGAGTTTTAAGAAGACGATCAACATACACAAGCGGGAGAATCGGCCGGGGACCACATTGGTCATTTGTGTTTGACCCAGCGGGACGGCTCTGTTACTACTGGTCTATGGTCGTGTCACTCGCCTTCCTCTATAATCTATGGGTGATTGTCTATAGGTTCGCCTTTCAAGAAATTAACAGTGAGTTGTCTATGGTTTTAAAAATTGCATGTAATATGTACAGCCATCTGCAATGAAATATGACGCATTTTCATAAACGTCGTGAAAAATCCCATGTGCATACTTCCTGCAAGTTTCTCGCGCGAAAATTAAATTAACTTGAGGATAATTTCGTACCCTAAAGTTTTGAAGTAATACAACTAAATATTATAATAAACGAATAAATATGTCATTTATGATAATACAGATTGGTTTTAGCACCAAACTAGGATGCTTACTATGGCGTATAGGATATGATTTGGTGGCAAACGCACTATGTATACATTGAGCATCTGTCGCATACTAATAGAGATACAATTGCCAGTTATTACCAGAATAATTAATGAAGTCATACCTTTAAAAGTTTAAGTAATTAGAGATACCGGGCGTGGTAGGCTTTAGCAGCAATAAAGACATTGTAATACTTTCCTTGGCAACATTCCGACGTTGTCTTAACTTGTATTGTTTTTCATTGCTTCCTCACAGCCATAACTTCAACGACACGTAACCTTATTTACAACTTTTCGAATTCCTCTTTCACATTGGAGTTTCCTGTAATGCCAGTTAAGACTTTTACTGTAAAAGTTTATTTTGTAGACAGTTTTTCTAGAGATCTTAATTAGAAGTGCTCTTCCGCCATTAAAAGTTCGAACAGTAAATCAACTTTTTAATGAAATGTTTTCTAGACTTAGTTACAAATTTAGTTATGAAGCAGTTTGTATTAAACAGAAATAGAGAAAAAAATACAACCGAGAATTGAATTTAAATAATTAGTCAAATGTAACATCATGAACTATTCGTTGAAATAGAGAAAGAAAAATAAGTAAACCACACTTAGATTCCATCTAAATATACCTCAACAGAACTGGCCACTCGTTAGGTATATCCTCACAAATACCATTGGCTAAACAAGGGAGACTTGGTCTTCAGCTGGGTACCATGGAACCGTAACACCGTTTCGGAAGCTGTAAGGCAATCCGTGAAGAAAAAAAAGTTATAAAATTATTAAGATGTCACAAACTTTTGCTAAGTTCAGATACTGTCTGTCTGTTTTTTTTTTGTGTGACCACGAATGTAGTTTGTTTAAATATATTTTCTTTGTTTCAGGTGAAACGCTGATCGTGTGGTTTTGCCTCGATTACTTCGCAGACTTCCTTTACTTAGTGGACATTTTATTTCACTTCCGGACCGGTTACCTAGAAGACGGTGTACTTCAAACAGAAGCGGCTATGCTCAGAACCCATTACATGAACTCTACAACATTTTACATAGACTGCTTGTGCCTGTTACCTTTAGACTTTCTCTACTTATCAATAGGATTCAACTCAATCCTAAGATCATTCCGACTTGTGAAAATATACCGGTTCTGGGCTTTCATGGATCGAACAGAACGTCATACAAATTACCCCAATCTGTTTAGATCGATAAGTTTAATTCATTATTTATTAGTGATATTCCATTGGAACGGGTGCTTGTACCATATTGTATATAAAAACAATGGTTTTGGTAGTAGAAATTGGGTGTATCATGACTCTGAGACTGCAGACGTAGTTAAACAGTACTTACAAAGTTATTATTGGTGCACGTTGGCGCTCACAACTATAGGTGAGTTTTTTTTATATTTATTATTTTACTAATAAAAATAGTTGAGGCAAAACAATAAAATTATAACTAATCAGTTGTTCAACTACATTTATTAGTAAAGCTCTTGAATCTTCTTAGAATATTTTTTTTATATAAAAATGCATCGGTTCTCTACTGTCGTCAGCAGGGCAATGTGTTTGAGTCCAGAACAAAAATAACTGTCTTTAGAACTTTTGTCGGTCTGGATATTTTTTCCACAATAACCTCCGAAATGTCTCGAAATTTTGATGAAACTTGTTTTAATTTATTTTAATTTCCAATTATTTTCTTTTCGATATCATAAAAAGGTTTCGAAGATATACTATAGGTACTAGATGTTCGCCTAGGCTTTGCCCGTGGAGCCCATACTAACTTTCATCTCCGATTATACCCCCTTAGGGGCTGAATTTAAAAAGAATTAGCCTATGTTCAAGCTTTCTCCATATTAAATTTCATCAAAATCAGTTCAGTGGTAACATTTATAATATTAGTATGTATTAATATTCACATATGTTTATGATATCTACTTTTGAATTAATATAGAGAGAATATAACCAACCCTATTAAAAATAAAACCAATTTCACACTATTATAACAAAGTTCGTTTATGCAGTCGGCTTTTAATTAGGGTTGGAATAATTAATTTAATCACAGCTCGTTAATAACTTTGAAATGTGGACGCGACCTAACCTGTATAATAATACATAATTCTTCAGACTTAGTCATTACTGTGGGTCCTCTGATATGTTTCAACCCTTCATTTACCTTTTAATATGAATTTGTATGGTAGCCTGCCAGATACCTCGTTAACTTGATAATAATGACAAATTAGCTCATGAAGAGATTATAATCAGAGCGTGTACATTCTCTTTTTTTGAATATTATTGTTTGTTGTGAAAAGATGTGGCTTGAAGGATGATGTTGAAATGCCGTAAATAAGAATGTTACGGAAATGAAAAGACGCCAAAATGTTAATGTCCTTAAAAAGGTAGCCAGTAGTAGAGCCACCTAATAGATACTAAAATAGATGCACATGTATGAAAATCTGAATGGGTGGAAGATGTAAATGAATCTATCTATCTATCATCACGCCTTTCATCTCAAGAACCCCTCTTGATGAGGTAGAGACAATCGAATGCCATTTGCCACGATCTTAACATAACTCTTTCGCTTATTTTATATTCATCATACCTTTCATACATATAAATATTTGTGATAATATCAGCTTCGCCCGTGGATATTTTCGAACATAATAAAAATATACACTATAGCACTCAGGGATAATGTAGCTTCCTACTAGTGAAATATTTTTAAAATCGGATCAGTGGTTCCGGAGATTACCCTCCACATACACACAAACTTACATAACTTGCACTCTCTCTTTATAATATTAGTATAGATATAAAAAAATAACTTTTATACCTATAATTTTCGAAGTATTAATTAAAAAAACTCAAAATTATATAGTTTAGATACTATAAATATACCTACACATTATTTTCACTTTTTATTTTGCAGCGGTAGTTTTAACATATAAAATATAAGTTAATTTAAAGTGTAAATAACAAACCAGTTCACGTAGTTACGCTCGCGAAAAATTCTCAACGAACAAGTGTGTCCACATAGTTCTCTCAAAGGTTAACAATGCTGAAGTCAGAATCAGGATTTTCACTGTTTAATTCCTGAAATTGTCGGCGCATGTACGTCACAAAGTTAAGCAGATGTCGCTTCAGTACACCAAACGGACTGAAAACATTTATATTTGGGGTGACTATGATTTGTAATAATTTATGTTAATTGGTCAAAAATAATAAAATAATTATTAATTTGAATTTTCAATAAGCTACAAAAAAAGCGAAGTACGAGTATATAATTGAAGGGTAATGGTATAACAGTAGGTACTCAATTTAAAAAAAAATTAAGAGTTTTGTGATAGATTATGAAAGAGAAAACAGGGGCAAAATAATCATTTATTCTACCACCCATATTTCCTATTCTATAAAAACAATTGAAAAAATAACGGCTATTTCACTTAGTTTATCCTTGGTGAGGAATTTAACAGCCCTTACCTTCAAGACGATGTCAGTGTTCTTGATGATGTTCTTTTTCTCCATAGGTCGCGAATGTTTTTTGGTTCGTTTGGCTGCCTATTCCGTTCACCACACTTTTGTTCTTAAACTAACTTACTAACTAATTGCGGGTTTGCGTATAATGATTTATTTTCCTTGCGGTAGCGGTTTGAGTGGGTAGCGCGGCGGCTCAACGGATGCGAATAGTCGCTTGCGGCGCGATGCGAACGTCTCGACCGTTCGAGCACTTGACACACACTGGCGGGGCCGTTATAAGGAAAACGGAGGGTAGGTGGGAAAATGTATGAATATGTGTGGCGTGTTGGTGTGTATGGATTGTGTCATACAAAATTGGCCTGACCAATCCTCCATACAAATTATGGATATAGGATGGTTGTAATATGAATAAATAATATTTTCTTCAGAACACCTAAACCGCAATTATTTTCATCGTTTTATATAAAAAGCTCAATTAAAAAAATGTTAACCACCAGATTAGAGCGTGGATGTTTTCGTAAATATAAATTCTTTCGTCATTAATTATATGATAAATCCGCTGTTAGAAATAAATTATTATTTTATTAATTATTAATTAATATTACCTCGACATTTCGACCTAATTGGTTTCTTTTTAGGGTTCCGTACCCAAAGGTATTACTTAGGCTCCGCTGTCCGTCCGTCCGTCCATCCGCCAGTCACAGGGCTGTATCTTTGATCCTTAATAGGTAGATACTTGAAATTTTCATATGTGGCCGCTATAACATCAAATAAAAAAAATAAAAAAAAGAAACTGTTTTATTTGGTGTTCTTTACTCGACCTTAATAATGGCAATACACACATACGTTTAACTAGTATAACTATAATGCATACTCTTAAGTAAAACAACAAATAACAAAAACCGGCCAAGTGTGAGCCGGACTCGCGCTAATTTGTTCCTGCGCCATACAGGGGCGTCAAACTTGGTTTGACTTTGTGTACGGAACCCGTCGTGTGTGAGTCTGATTGGCACTTGGCCGGTTTTTTCAGATTTGTGGCTGCATAATTTTCATGTTTTATAAAGCAATTTTTTTATACTAAATATTGAAAAGTCAATTCGCGACAATGAACGCGATGTTTCATGATTAGGCACTCACTCTGTTCTTATATATTTGCTAGCTTTTGCCTGCGGTTTCACACTTATAAAGAAAAGAAAAATTTCCGTTTTTTTTGGGATAAAATAGTAGATACTATGCCACAAAGAAAAATGTGAATATTTCAATATAATACTTTGTTAAGGAATCGATATATAATGTGCGCGAACATGAATAAAAATAAATAAATCAATTAAATGTATTAAAAAAAAGTGTGTAAACTTGCGTGCAAAGGTTGATAGCATAGAAAAAACCTATTCCATAAAACTTAAAAAGAAAATACCTGAGTGAATGTATGTCATCAAGACATGTGTACTAAATAGAAACAAAACTATGGACACCCTATTGATACCTTGAATAATGTATGAATGCAGACGTCAGAGTGTTCACGCTTTGCAGTTATATTTTTGAAATTAATGTTTCCTTTTACGGCTCGATAACAATACACGCCTCTGAACAGGACATCGGCTATTGTGCTTGAAAATCAGGTCGACGTTTAACTTCTATGTCTATTTACTGTTCAGAGAAAAACAAGTGTTTCATAAATACCTACTTTATTTTGAAACACTTGAATTGTTTACATTTGACAAGGGTTTATCAAGGGGATGAATTTTTATATAGCTTTTATTTGGAGAAAAGTAAAATAAACAATAATACTTTGACAGAGAGTGTTATCAAATAATTTTATATACTCATGTTTCTCAGTTGGGTAGACAGACAGACTCAAAACTTCTACATGCCTTTATTATTATTATTATGTATTTCTCTTCTTATTAATAAATAATGAAAAATTTAATTTGCAAGCCAAGATCATCAATATTTTCTATCATTCAGTAATTTATTTGTATTTAATATTATTTATTAATTTATTTATAATTTAAATTAATATGCACAGCCCCCGCCAAGTCGATTAAATATTTCTAAAATTGTTTCACTGAATGCGGGTTTAAAACGGCTGAAGACTTCTACAGCTGTTAAATTAATTTATTTATTTTGTAAAACAAACAAAACATAATGCCATAAATGGATTTCCACTCTGTTGATGTTACATTACGGAGACTCAACAAAAATAAAAAAAAATAAAAACAAGCCAAGTACTAATGTGAAAAAAACACAAAATAGTAATTAAAATTCAAAGTCAATAAAATGTCTTATAAACATATCAAAAACTATAATTCTAAAATTGTCAAACCAAATCAGAAAACAAAATAATCAAAAATTACAACAAAACAAAGAAAATAAAAATAAAAACAAAAATTCAGACTCAAATTCAATAATACTTACACACACCAGCAAAATCTGTAAATAATTTCATCAGAACTAATATGCCTTTAATTTGTTGAGACCAACAATAAATCGGTGGCAAAATAGATAAATCAAATTTACACTGCACTACGTGTACAGGCGTTATAAAGACGAATGAGCTGCAGTTTCTATTATTTCTATATTTAGGATATTTATTTATAAAACGTTGTAAATTTATTATACATCATCAAGATCTATAGATTTTTTGTATAGAAAAAAATATTATATAATTGTATGTGCAAAACCTAAGTTCAATAAATCATATTGCGGTGAGCTTGATGCGTATGTGTGAATAAAAGGTTTAAAAAAAACTTAAAATATCACGAAATTACCTTTCAAATGCAATTGTTTATACAGCTAAAATGTATATCGCATATAGGTACATTATAAATACAAATCAGCCACGATCGTTTTCTTGTTGTCCATACTTTCATAGTTTGCGGTAAATTTCAATCCAAAAATTTCAACTGACATTAAAATGTGTGTCGACAAAATTAGGATAATTAGAATTAGGTTTAATGTTGTGAAATGCGTAATTCTGTATACCTAAAGCGGTGAATTTTGCTACAATGACCTAAATTCTATTCGCTCTATCACAGCATTAGCTTTTGAAACGTAATTTTGGAGCAACGTGAACTTCCACAAAGGACATGTTAATTTATATTTGGAGACTGTGTACCTACGCTAGTTGTTGTTTTAACAAGATTGCACGTGCTGCAACCGCAATGTTTGGTTAACATTGTTAACATTGTTGTTACTATTATCATGTTTTGAGTTACCTAATATCATCTTAGCATGAATTAGGTATAGTGCTAGCCTAGTGATAGCATAATATATATTACTTACAGACTCGGGTTCACGAATCTCAAATAGTTGTAAATAATATTTTGTTTTGAGTTACGGTGATATTATGTTTAATGTATCTGGCCACATCGCAAGGAAAACGCGTTTTTTTTGTAAAATCGAATTCCGTTTGTAACATCATACATTCCTTCCGTCACACCACAAGGCTATAATGTCTCATTCCCACACTGAAAATAACGTTGACTTGGGTGCAATTAAATTAAATGTCTTTGTTCTACTACATACAGTCACATTCACACATACATTTATTAGTTTATTCGAAGGTCGTACATAACATATTAAATACAACTGCACATATTTAACAGCTTACAGCTCCCGGAAACCGTTGCCGGCCCTAGGGTACGCAGCGGAAGACAAAATCTTCCTCACTTAGCCGAAGATTTTTTGAGGCTATACTTACCTAACAAGTGGCCAGCTCTGTTGAGGTATGTAGATGGAAAAGCCTCTTTGTACGATTTGTCGAATAATGTACATAGATTTTTTATTATAAAAACCCATTGGTACATGGTCGAATGTGAGGATCAAACCCGCGACTTCTCAGTTGTGAGCCGACTTCCAAGTTTAATAACCATATTTATGTAACAGTTGCATAGATAACTATGATAAATTAATGTACTTGATTACTATGAATATATCTAGGTAAATATATATTCTAGATACAAAAGAATAGAATTTATTTTGCGTTGAAAAAGTTGTTGAAAAATAGTGTACAGCATTGCGGACATGTAAAAAGGAACAAAACTGTTTCATTCATTTATTCGAATTGGTTTTCGAATATCTGCATCAGATACTGCTGAAAATACATACTGGAATAAAACAAGTCGCATCACATACAGTCACCATCAAAATTGTCAATAAACTTTTTCGTTGCATTGAAACAAAGAGCATATATAATACAATTCCTTTATGGACTTCACTTCTTTTTGACTGAGACTAAAATTGGCATATTTTGATTTATGGTCAAGTACTTTTCTTAAAAATTCAAAATTTAAATTTTCATGTTTCATGTAAGGATCAAATTTATTGTACGAATGGAAAAAAATTGTGACTGCAGAAGTTTTTCATACAAATTGTGCACGCATGCGAATATTATAGCTAGTCTATTCTTCCTACACCCCATCAGCATTGAAATCTGGTTTAGTCTTAAAATCGTAGATCGAGGTTCCATCCTAATTCGAACCAAAAATTCCGCACTTGTTCGTAATTTAAATTTTGATTTAAAGAGTGAAGGATTGATCAATCAATCCCCCATTTTATTTTGTTTTCTTCCTTTGAAATGCCATTGAAATTATATTTGATCTTATCCTCTTGTCATCCAATCCCACTGTTTAAGTATTCTATCTATCTATCATCATGCCTTTTATCCCAAGAGGGGTAGGCTGATACAACCTCTTTCGGTTTTTTTATACTCATTTTATTTCATTTAAGTAATCTGTTGCTATCAAAATTAAATAATTAAATAGAATTCAGTAAAGTCCTCATTTTAATTGATGTTTCTGGCAATAACGACCATATCAAACTTAATATCAAATGAAATGAGAATAATACCAGAAAAGTTCTAAATCACTACAATATTTATAACTGTTTCATTTCTAAGAATGGCAATAAGAAAAAAGTAGGTTGGGTCTTTGAAGAGGCCCCACGAAGCTCTAGAGTTATTGACGTAAAGTGTTTTCTCACTTGTCGGTCAACTGATGTCACGAGAGTCTCAAATCTTATGAGATTATTCTCTTCAATAGTCTATTATTGTTTTATATCTTAAATAAATATAATAAAATGTCAGTTTGTGATTAAATTGTTTTATATAGGTACATGTTGTTATATTATACTGTAATTGTTTTCATATTCAAATTATAAATTCGAAATTGTGAGTTTTTTGCACTGAGATGTCGGAGAGTGTCACAGGTTACTTAGAGACTAGGTAGCATATTCTATGAACACGCGCTGGCCCTACTTTTTCCGTTCTATCCGATTCACGCCCTTAGCTCCTTTAAAGGATAGAGAGTAATCTTATTTTTTTTATATACTTATTTGTATATTTTGAGATTTTTGAATGAACTAAGTTAATATGGGTTCCACGGGCGAAGTCGGGGCAGAAAACTAGTTATTAATATAAACCATATAAACCTTCCTCATGAACCTGTATCTATTCGTGAAAATCTGAACAAATCCGTTCAGTATTTACGGAGTAAATTGCGCACAGAGACATGTGACAGGGATCATGAGTTTCTATCTTCTATACTAATAAAGCTGAAGAGTTTGTTTGTTTGTTTGACATATCTAATCTAATCTAATCTCTGGAACTACCAGTCGAATTTGAAAAATATTTTTTGCATTTGATAGCCCAATTCTTGAGGAAGATTAAGGGCTGTATAACATCACGAGCATCTAATACAACGCGTACGAAGTCGCAGGCAACTGCAAGTAATATATAAAATATGAAATGTACGCTACAAGTATTAGTATATCACCGGTAATCTGTTGGGACGTAGGCTAGTCCACAAGTTACCCGGAGGTCGACACTTACAGCTCGTAAATAGAAAGATAATTGCCTCGCAGATAGTAACCGTTGGGTACAGAGTTTCACATTTATTTCCGCCACGCTTACCGTTGTCGCAAGATGGGAATTAATTTAAAGCCTACATATTTCTCTTTTAGTTTTAATCAACTTTCAGTTAAGCTTATAATTTCATTTTAGAAGTTTCATTTAAATGGGCTGCTTAGAAGTTTATCAGTAAAGATTGAATGATGAATCATGGGCGTAGACGGAACATTGAATATATGTTCGCCCGTGAATATTCTCGAACAAAATAAAGTATAGCCTTTTTCACCCAGGCATAGGTAATATAGCTTCCTATTAGAGAACGAATTTTTAGAATCAGTTTGAGCTACATCTAAACTCACAAACTTACAAACTTTACCTTTTTTAATATTAGTAGATATATAGATATGATATAGTATACCTTTTTTTAGCATTTTAAAACTGCTTGTTTCTAGTATGAATAGCATAACTCAGCTCAGTTAAATAAAAGGCCAATTTCCCAGACTTTTCAACAGTGAGGTTATAGCGTATTGTAGTCAATCTAGAGAAAAGAGAATACTTGTCGGTACTCCGGGAAGCGTCATTTCATTTAATGCCCACCATTGGAGCGACGCGCTGCGAACAGTTTTGGGACATTAAAGCCAAGTGCCATGCATTTATGGCTTTCGTCTAAAATCGTACGCTCGTTGAAAATATTGTACCATAATTCATGAACCTTTGTGATATAGGATTTTACTTTTTAAATTATTTGAAACGGTACTTCACTGGGAAAGAAAGAGCTTTAAGATTTCCTCTTAACAGATCAAAGGATTCAGTACCAAGTGAAATTAGTCTTTGTGAGGATAGGTACTTTTGCGTTAATTTCGTGGTGTTGTAATTGTATTTTACTGTAACCTTTTAATGTAGGAGTACCTATAAGTTACGGCTAATTTAGCATACATTTATTAGGATGTAGTCTGGGCATGTAACGTAAAGCAAACAGCCCGTGTAAGTTTTTAAAATGCGAAATAAAACAACCATCAGCAAACTTATTATGTAGTTACAAATATGATGATCGATGGAAATATTAAAAGTACACAGAATCGCCGAGCAAAAGGTATGATGAATATAAAAGAAGCAAAAGAGGTATGTCAGGATCGTAGCAAATGACATTCGATTGTCTCTGCCTACCCCTCTTGGGATAAAAGGTGTTATGATAGATACATAATAATAATATGTCCATCTGGAATAATGTTCATATAGATCTTCCTTCTATTATCTTTTTAATTGACGAAGGAATTAAATAAATCAAAGTAATGCTGATTGTCTGATGCACTAATTATATTAATAACATAACATACATGTTTTACTAGATACTGTATATATTGGAGCTTTTATTCATAAAGACAAAAAAATAAATTTACATACTGAAATATCGTCGTTGTAAGATAACAAAATAATTTTTTCTCGAATTATTTATGACGACCTATGACACATTATTCGGCTGGCCAAATTCAAGACACGGTAAGGGACATTTCTTTCGAACTGGTTTTTTGAATCTATCAATTGCACTCGGACTCCCGTGAGCATTGTTAAATGATCTTTATTTTTAACACATTTCAGTAATAGGGACACTCCCTTTTTAACCTTTTTGCAAATTTCGTATACGTAGTAGGTAATTGTTAATTGTTAGCAATTAAACTTACTGTGTTTATAATTTGTCGTCACATTTTTTACTTATTAAAAAACAAGTGGTTTTCTCATATAACATTTTTTTTTAATTGTTGAATAATACTATAGGTCAGTTAATTTGGCATCATGACATGCATAATTCTGAAAACAGAATATTCCTGCAGTTTGTTGGCTCTCGTGTAAAACTTTCAAAAGTTACTTACTGTGTTTTAGTTTTGGGCAGCCGTATAAAATATAACATTCAAAAATTACTTTCTGAAAAATTTATGATAATGTTCTGGTATAAAATTAATTTATGAGCTCCTCTAGTCGCGACTTATTTGTTCATAAAACATTGAATGGATTTTATTTTCGGTACAAGATTAGTTGTAGTATCATAATAGATAGATTTTCATACAGGTCAAACTGAGAAAAATCCTTTTTGGATTATTGACATTTACGACTCTCCTTTATCTGCATGACTAACTCTGCTTCATTGAATGCCATTAAATAAAAAGATTATATATAATATTTAGCGACGGCATTTTTTGGATATCGTAAATTCGCAATGTGGCATCAAGTCAAGTACCTGGACTAAGCGATATAAAAAGTACATTATGACAACGCTCACGCGACTACGGCCCATTATATAATATTTATAACAACGAGATCGTGAGATATAAAAGCAGAGCAAGGGTTGTGAAAGCTATTTAATTTTAAACGATACTGAAGTATTGCGTATCCAAGCACGTTACATTTAGAATGTACATATTTTACTTTAATTTGCATCCTCGCTGCTGTTTTGTAGTTCAAAGTGATTTCATTATTATACTGCAAATATGAATTGTTAATTCGAAGAATTTCTACTCAGTATTCCATTAATAAATAAATATCTGCAAATGGAAATTTTAGACAGAAATAATACTGTAACGCATTATTACAGTGGAGTTTGGCAAAAAACAATTTCTAAAGGAGTTTTAAAACAAGTTACAAAGGAATTAAAAACGATATATTTGTTGGAAATATGAAGTGGCCTCATCCTATTTTCCTCAACTGGAGTAATAAAAGTATTGAGTTTTCTAACACAAATGGTAGCACAAAACACACTGTGCCGGAGGCTTCTTTGTATAATGTTTGTATTGAAGTTTTATCTATCTCTATGAGAAAAACGATGTTAACCATGATTTAGAATCTGTTTCACAATGCCCAACACTAAAATAAATATAAGTTAACCGTCAGAGAGAATGGAATATCACATAATACACGTAACAATTCTACTAATTGTACTTTAATTAATTTGTACTTTATGTACAAACCAAACTTAGAGGCTTTTCCATCTAAGGCCACTCGTTAAGTATAGACTCACAAATACCATCGGCTAAACGAGGGAGACTTGGTCTTCTGCTGGGTACCCTGGAGTCGTAACACGATTTCGGGAGCTGTAACGCAACTCGTGAAGAAAGAAAAAAAGCTTTATGTAAATAATTGTAAATTAAACACGCTGAACCGATTTAGAAGTAGCATCAATAAGCGGTAGCTATTTTACTTTCGGTTTTACAAGAAATGGTCACATCCCTTATATCCCTTCCCTTCCCTACTTAACCGATCATCATGACATTTTGCACATATATTCTTGGAGGTATTAGAAGTAACATAGGATACTTTTTATTAAAAAAAATAATTATTTTTTACGAAAGTTAAAAAAATTGTTTGTCAAAAAATCTCGAAATCTAGCTACTTTAAGGGTATATTTTATTTTGTTCGTAAATATCCACGGGCGAAGCCGGGGGCGATATGCTAGTATTAATATAAATGCGAATGTAAGTTTGTTTGTTACGCTTTCACGCAAAAACTACTTAACCGATCATCATGAAATTTTGCACATATATTTTTGGAGGTATTAGAAGTAACATAGGATACTTTTTATTAAAAAAAATATTTTTTTTTACGAAAGTTAAAAAAATTGATTGTCAAAAAATCTCGAAATCTAGCTACTTTAAGGGTATATTTTATTTTGTTCGTAAATATCCACGGGCGAAGCCGGGGGCGATATGCTAGTATTAATATAAATGCGAATGTAAGTTTGTTTGTTACGCTTTCACGCAAAAACTACTTAACCGATCATCATGAAATTTTGCACATATATTCTTGGAGGTATTAGAAGTAACATAGGATACTTTTTATTAAAAAAAAATTATTTTTTACGAAAGTTAAAAAAATTGTTTGTCAAAAAATCTCGAAATCTAGCTACTGTAAGGGTATATTTTATTTTGTTCGTAAATATCCACGGGCGAAGCCGGGGGCGATATGCTAGTTATTTATAAAAGTGTTCCACATTTTGTAACGAATCTCGACAACACAGTTTCTCCCACGGGGCATGCTTACACAACCAAACTGTTATTTACCGGTGGAGCTGTTAAATAAAATTGTGATAAGGATACTAGATACCTTTTATGTGGTTTGAAAGGAAAGGTACCGATGAAGATATCAAAAGAGATTCACATGTCATGACGTAATAGAATGAAATAGTTACGAAAACTTATTTTTATTTCTATAGGAAAGTTTTCCTTTCATAGTCGCCTTTATACCCGCGCCGTGGTAATAATGTCCACACACAATTAATTAATTGTACACACAATTTTAATGAAATTATAGATACAATTTGCTTCAATTCTGATATATATATATTTTGCCTCTTTATCTATAGGTTCAAGTATTCATAGAAGTTCTTCTTATTGAACCCAGACACAATATATATTAGAGAAATGTAGAGTTTATTACTAGCATTCTCATACTTGCTACCTACTCATTCGCTTCTGTTCATTCGTGTAGAATTGATTCTATAGAAACGCGCCCGAGCAATGCCTTTTAACGTTTTCAATATCTGAGGTGTATTGCGATGAAATAAATTGCAATATATCACTCAATGCCTCTAGTTTAACGGTAGTTGTTTCTTTAAAATATACATTTTTCTTGCCGCCATTTTATCAAATATAGAGAAACGATGAAAATAAAAATGGAATAGGAATACTTTCAGAAACTTAAAATTTTTTTAGAAAGGCCTTATTATTTTAATAGATACATGTGTGTATTTCGAACATTACAATTTTACTTGTGGAACCCTAAAAATGATCACTAATAACACTGACATTACAAAAATTACATTCTAAACCCTTACCTCAAATCATTGCCATAACATGTTTCCCCTAAAAATATTTTTGGTGTAAGTAAAGATTTTAATAGGAGACTCGGTGTTCCCCAATAAAAGGGACCATTTGCACTTATTGCTGTGAACGTTCAGCTTGCAACGGTCGTCAATAAAGGAAATGGTCTGTGAGACATTGTACCACCTTTTATTACTCTCGTAAAACTGCATTATCCACCTTTATCATTATAATTTAATGACAAGCACTGAGTGTAGGTGAGCTTCAATTAAATCTTGTGATAAAGTTGAAAATATTGGTTATTCTTTTATAATCTGATATGAGATTGGAGCTAAATTCATTATTGAATTTAAGATCTATCTGTCATCACGCCTTTTATCCCAAGAGGGGTTAACAGCACAATTTTTATATGTTCAATAAAAGTACACCTAGGTC
This sequence comes from Nemapogon koenigi, assembly GCA_963924495.1. Lineage (NCBI taxonomy): Eukaryota > Metazoa > Arthropoda > Insecta > Lepidoptera > Tineidae > Nemapogon > Nemapogon koenigi. The sequence goes on along the minus strand of OZ004632.1, from coordinate 8,889,414 downwards.
GTCCTCTGTCTGCATTTTCTTTCATTTTTTCCATATAAACCTTTTTAGTCAATCTTTCATCCTTCATTGTTTCAACGTGTCCAAACTAACGGTCTGGGAAACTATGAAGTTCACATTCAATTTTCAAAATCCTTACAACCTACACAATCAATATTGTAACAAAAATAATGTAAGTTTTGTTTTAAAATGACCGGTACGGTTCCCGAGTAGTGTACCTATGAGTTTTACTTTTAATCTATGAATGCATATTATCTCTAAAATCGACGACATGGTTCCTTAGCACACATTTTGCTATCTCTTATAGTTTCGGAGGTCCCCATACTGACCCATCTCAATGTTACATCTATATATAGCATCACGCAACAACCCAAAAGACCGGAGCAGTAACCTTTATGGTCATCTACCACATTTTGACAGGAAAAGCCGGGCGGAAAAATAATATTACATAAATTACATTATTTTGTACAAATGCCCCTAAATATATAATCATACGGTTCATTATACCGACTGTTTAGAAAGATTATCACAAAAACAATTCCATGCACTCAACAAAAGAACAGATAACAAATTGTTTCTCATAATTTGGTCGTTGACGAGCATTAGCTTCCTCAGAACATTGCCACGTCTGTGACGGATTACAGTTATTATGTCCTCTAAATTACTAAGGATACGAAATAATAGTATTTACATTGTATTTCTTTTATTCTCTAAATTTGCTACTGTGTTTAATTGATTAGAGGGTTGGTTTCAGATTTGAGCATAAAGGTAAAATAAAGTGTTGACTGCCTATTTGCATTGTAATCATGGTGTCAAGTTCGAACTTTTTGAGTTAATTGTTACTTTATTTTCGACTGTGATGCCATTGCTTTTATTTTGACAGTTTTTTAATGTTATCTATTGCACAATTTTTTAAACCGAAGAATAATAATATAATAAGATAGGGAGGGTCATTAGAGAAGAATGCGGAGTAAAAGATGACGTTTCGACTAAAATTAAGAAAAGTAGTTTATGCTGGTTTGGACACGCTGAATTGATCGATGGAAATATTGAAAGTACACGCAATCGCCCAGCACGTAGGTATGATGAATATAAAATAAGCGAAAGAGATATGTCAGGATCCTAACAAATGGCATTCGATTGTCTCTCCCTACCCCTCTTGGGATTAAAAGCGTGATGATAGATAGATCTTATTAAATGAAATTATAAACATGAACACGGCACGCACAAATACACCGGGGTTTTGTGTGAAATTTCAAGCTTTGTTATTTTTTGGATTTCAAAATTTTTTTTCTCTTAGAAAACTTGATTGATTCGTGGGTATAGTTCGATTGACAAGAGATGACACAGTTGATATTTTAATTTATTAATTTTTGTGTTATGGGTGACTACGGCGAAAAATCTACCGTCTAATTGGAAATTCGACTAGGCCGCAGATGACAAAGCCGCAAGCTCCAAAGTAGACTAGCATCCGACTTTTGCCGCGCGACAATAGTCGTGCGGCTATAGTCACCCGCGTAAATACCCCACTATATCATAGCAATCAACTTCCAATTTTATTGATACTAATATATATATTTTTGTTCTCCAGGTGATCTGCCACGGCCTCGTAGTAAAGGGGAATATGTGTTCGTGATTTCGCAGCTCTTGTTTGGGTTATTACTGTTTGCGACTGTTCTTGGTCACGTAGCTAACATCGTCACGTCAGTCAGCATGGCTAGAAAAGAATTTCAAGGTGAGTCCTTATTTTTAAACTAGACCTTTTATATTAATTTTAGTTTTCCGCTCCGGCTTCACCAGTGTTTTTTTTTAAATGAGACAAGAATTTATGCCGAAACATTTCCGGGATAAAAAGTAGCCTATATTGCTTCAACTATATCTTTGCAAACAATCCGTTTGTTATAATGTGTTGTTTGTATAATTTTAGTTGGAAAGGATGTAGCGCCCTTTAGGAACTAAAGGAGAGATGGATAACATATTCTTTGTTTGATTGTTTTACACTAAGTTACGTAACCCTAAACGTTTCCGAGCTATTGTATCGCTTAATTTTTTCTCCCTACATGGGAAACTGAGTTATGGGTCCCAGGGTACCCAGCGGTAGACCAACTCTCTCTTTTAGCCCACGGTATTTGTGAGGCTATACGAGTGGCCAGTTCTGTTGAGGTATGTTTAGATGAAAAAGATTATAAGTTTTTAATTATAATTTTAGCTGACATTAATATATTATTATTATTTAAAACTAAAGTATTAGTTGTTTGTTTCTTAGTAAAAAGTTAATTAGAAAACTGCTGAAACGATTTAAAAAAACATTCACTGTAATGAATAATGTTCTAGATGGAAACAAAGTATAAGCAATATTTGAACGAAAACCGTAGAAAAATGACTGAGCGGGTTTTGACATTTAAATAATGTCCGCCGGCTAAGCTGGGGTGGAAAGCTGTATGCTATATATATATTATTAATCTAGCTAAGTTTTTAATTACAATGTTAAGTTAAGGAACTTCATTTGCCTCGCTATAATGAAAGACGTTATTACTATTGTTGCCGGAAACCACGGCGCTTATATTAATATAGTTGGCGGAGTTATATTATAATTACGTAAATAAATTTGTATCGTATGATTTTGAAACAAAGTAACTAGTATGGGTAACTATACAAGTATACAGAGTCTTTCTTTTAACTGGGGACTATATGACAACCTCCTTTTATAGAAGAGATAGGAACATACTTTCTTTGTGGACTTCATCTCTTTTTGTCTGAATCTAAAATTAAAAAAAAATTAAAGAGTTTAGAAAATTAATAATATCATTTGTGTTCCTTATATAAATGAACAATCTATCAGTTAGCAGAGTAGTCTACAATAACATTTTGTGTGCATAATTATACCACTTAGATATTAATATTCATTTTGAAACCACAGACAGACACTTTATTTAATGATTATGTTCACAAACTTACCTAAAACGCCTATTCAGTTAACCATGCAAACAGTTACTAGTTTGTATAAAAATCTATGTTTTCAAACGGCTGTCACATTATCGCGTTAAGTCGGGTTACGTGATACCACGTGCTACGACGTACGTGCTACGGGCTTAGAGTTTAGAGCTACGAGCGAAACTTCTACAGTTCTGAGCCTTTAAATTCTTTATGAAATAAATCCTACTCAAGTGTCTACAAAATATATGGGATATAAAAATAATGTACTGGCAATAAAAACAGCTCTAATTATTTTATTTATAAGCTTGTAAGGCTATTTTGGGATTAGAAATAATAGGGATAAAATATATACATAATAATATTTTTTATATAGTTTATAACGTATAATCACTGAAAATAATGTTTAATTATTTGTTTAAAAAATATATTTTTATAATATCTAAATGAAAAATCTTTAATTCATAATTCCGGTCACGTGACTGCAAACGGGAAGTGACGTCACTTATATTTAAATTTCATATAAAAAACCACAGACTACTAACTATATTATAATAACTGTCTGTTAATCTGTCACTCACTAAGTTATTTTATTGTTATTTTATCTAATCTGTGACCAACATTTTGTTAGTATGCAAGATGTGACGTCATCATCGTTTTTGCGGGGATTTAAAAAATAAATATGATTTTTTAAATGAAAATACAAATATAAAATTTTCAAATTATTTTACTATATTATAAATCTTACATATATAATTTGAAAGTATTTCCAAAAAATTGTCAACATCCCTATTATCACTATTTTAGAAATAGTTTCACCTGTATAACTGTATTATTTTTACATTATTATTGAATACACATATAGTTTATTTTATCAGTCGGATTTATTTTAGGAAGCGTTTGTCAAATAACAGCGACATTTACTTATATTTTAATTAGCAAAGAAGATAACATACAATGGCGAATTTTGAATTTAGAATGTTTCGTTTTTATTAATATCAAAATCAGTCAGTGTTCCATAGAAAAACTTTTGCCCCAAAACTTTTTGCGTAGTTATTTTAAAATGATAACCACTTCCCACAAGGAAATCCATTACAAAATATACGAAGACATACTTGAGAGTGTACTACAGCTTTGATTAACCCCATGAGTGGTTAACAAGTTTTGACAAAAGGGTCAACTTTCTCCGCGACGCGACCTTTCCTCGTCTCAAGATTATCATTGCAGAGTTTAGCGCAAACTTACCCGTTGTTTACCCGCACTGTATCCGTGGAACAACGTGGAAGTTTGCTATTGTCGTATTCAGACTATATATAGATAACATTTGCATAAAGAGTGGTATAGGGTTGCGGGTAAAGTGTCAACAACTTTAATTAGTACTGCAGTTCAGAGACAATAGTGGAGTGAGGGTGGGTTGGATCCGTGACCTTCCTCGGTAAAGCTGCAGCGAAATAGGTCAGCGGCTTCTGTTCTAAAAATAGCTCGCAGAGAGTAAAGGCCTGCTGTCTCCCCCGCATCGATCGTGCCGCTCTTTCGTTCCGCAATTCCACAATTCAGATCATCTCCCAGCCTGTTGACCGGTTCCACGTGAAAATTGACAATGAAATTGACAGTAAGATAGTTAACGAGTTTTGAATGAAGTCTGTTTGTTGGAATTGGGTTTAGTTGGAGTTAGTATTTCGGTATTTAGTTGTTTTAGATTGTATTTTGAAGCAATATTATTTGCGAGTTTAATTAATATGTGTATCCATTGATAGGATAATTATGGCGTAATTATTTCAATCTCATTAAATAATAATTACTGGAAATAAATAAGCATACATTTTTAAAAAAATATTCATTTTTGGAAATATAGAAAAAATGTCTTGCAGTTTTAAATCTGTTTCGACAGGTTGGAGCTCTTTAGGTAATTTTAAAGAATTGTGTTAGCAACTTCTCTTTCATCTGTACGTAATACTAACTTAAATTCAATTACAAAGGATTCGTAGCGCTGCTCATTTTAGAAACGAAAAGGATAAACTCTTTAAATAATATATTTGTTTGTAATTTAGCTACTTGGTTTCAGATAACTTTAACTAAACCTTTTATTATATTTTTACGTACCTTCCCGTGGCTCTCGGAACTTACCCAGGGTATTCAGGGGAAGACAAGTCTTTCTCATAATAATATAAGTTCTAACTTACTTAAAGTAAGTATTAGTACAAGTAATAAACATTTTTATTAAAACAATATTAAATAATATTTATCTATATACAAAGTTTAAATATAATAAAAATTAAACACAGGGAACCCCATGAGGAACAATATGTAGTGATACATACTTAAAGTAGTTAAACAATTTTTTAAATTATTATAATAATGTTTTTTCACTTTTTAGCAAATCTGTCATTCAATATGATAAAATAGAAACAAGATATAAAACATATTACAACTAAACAAGCTTTGCTAAGAGCGTTGTTTCCTTATGCATACAATATTGTTTTTAGCATTTTATCATTTGCTCTAGCATAGAGCATATTTAACGATTTGCCACAACAAATGTTTATTTAGTGATCAAACTAAAGTTGGAGACTCAATGGAGAGTTTAAATTGGTGAGTTGGTGAAAGGCCACAACGCAAATAACCTCGAGTGCACTGGCTTGTACTATAAATTATATTTCAGAGTTTGACTTACTTCGTTCTCTGCGGGTTTGAGTTGTGCATTACAGTTCCACAGAATTGTTTGGACGAACATTTGATGTTTGATGTGGTTTCTGTGCATTAGAATTGAAGGGAAGTCAGTATTATGATAAATATGTTTGTGTAATTAGGTATAGTTAGGAATTCAAACAAAAATGAACTTTCAAAACAGTTACGGACTCAAAAAATAAACAATCATACTCAGTCCAATCGGTGGATCATCAAGGAAAGATCCGACGTGTTCAAGGTTGCTTCAAGTTATTCTCCTCATGCCTCTAAAAAATCATCATATTTTTTTTTATTGTATGTTTTTTTTTCTTTTTATTATTCTTCACGGGTTGCCTTACAGCTCCCGGAATCGTTGCCGACCCCAGGGTACCCAGTGGAAGGCAAAATTGTATTAATAATTGTGTAAATAGTTATATTAATACATTGCTGTAGGTATATTAGATATATAGACTATATCATTTCCATGATAGAAAAATATTTTGGCCTGCAATTTCGACATAACTGGTTGCGAAAACGGTCGAAGGCTAATTTTTTTTATATATTCTTAAAATAATTTGTTTTGTATGAAATATGAATTTTATTTTATTTATTTAAAATAACAAACATGCGCGGTGATAGCAATGTACGTGTTATAATTAAAAACACGATATTTCTTGTGAGCCCAAAATACATAAATACAGTCCAAATTCCCACGCTCTATAATATGTCGTATATAGGTCAAATTTATTTTTAGCACAGAGCATGAGCTTGCGATATTTTACGCCAACATAATATAAAAATAAATCAAAAAGCCTTGTTAGTTATAACACCGAAATTATATTTTGGCATAAATTCACAATTTTTTTACTATGGCAGAAATATAACGAGATTAAAAATATATAATTAATGTCTTTGCAGAAATATAACCAAATTGACCTGCACATTTTGCACATATGGCTCCCAGTTATTTGTGGTTCCATTAGTACGCTTTTGAGGACCATTTTACTGGCACACATTTTCAAAATTAAGCCACTGTGCTATTTAATTCATTCGATCCTTGAGTTTATTCGTAAGTATATAAAAATATATAATACCTAGTGGTGGTCGATTTTTTTTCTTATTCTTCTTTCATCTCTTTAGTATTTTAGATAGAAACGCCTTTTAGTAGGTAGGTATTGTGTCTAGGAATATGGTAGGAATTTGGATCGGGTATTTAAAACACACATCAGACATTTAGTAAATATCACAATAAGCAATAAATGAGAACCAGCTGAAAATAGATACAAACATTGCATTCCACCACTAAGCTCCAAAAGATCATATTGCAAATACAGAGAACTATTCGATTCTCTTAGGACAGAACATCAAATTTGAACCGGATTAACTGTTCAGATGTCCAAAGCACTGAAAGATGTTGTCTAAAATATATTCAGCTCTAGCTTAGCTCTATATTCAGTGACTTACGGATCCGCAAATATTATTAAGTGACTAAACCAGTTGAGCCTTCCTAGACCTATTCCTAAACATGGTTTTCGTTAAAAGTAAAACAATTTTTTTGTTACAATAAAAAATACCTAATATTCCTATGAACATTTCATACGTTATTCTCATATAAAGGCTACTGAGTAATTTACTTTGAGATCAACTTTCCCGTAATCAACGTGTTACCGGAAGCTGTTCAAAACGAACAGTGCCCGAGCCATTTTGCTCTTTAGCCTAAGTGGGGGCGAGGTAATCGTCCTGCTTTGGAAGTTTGGGAAACATAAATTTACTCTAGGTAGAGAATCTATGTATATGCTTTCCATACCTATGTTATGCCTTGGGATGCGGCTATCATTAGGGTTGCAACTCATCGCTACATTTTATGGGACAATTTATAGTATTATAAATATATGCATACTCATACTCAGAAATAGATATGAACGATGTCATAATAAATTTTGACCCATCTTCAGATTTCTGTACCCCAAAATATCTTAATTTTTTTACGTTTTAAATTTTCCCCTAAAATTAACATTCGTGATTGGGTTATCAAACTCTATATATGTACCAAGTTTTAACTTCTTTCGTCTAGTAGATTCGGAGAAAATAAGTTGTGACAGACGGACAGACAGAAAGACACACGAGTCCGTTTTTTCATCGGAACCCTAACAAATGAAAAATCGAGCGAACTTCGCTGAAATAGCGTCCTCTCCGTAAAAATATTATTTCGACCCATAATGTTCTATACATTGTCACAATCTCAAACACTCACAGGTATCATGAAAATCTCGTTAAGTTGATGAAATTAACTTCACGGAAGCATTGTTTCCTCTTAGATACAACTTAGTAACGTCTGTGTCGCGTCTTGTTCAGAACTTAGATACGGCAGGTGATATTAAATGCTATTTGCACAACAAGAGAGTTTAATTTAATTTTGTTGTTGTCTACTTTGGAATATTCGCGTCTCTGATTACTGATGATCTTATTATGATCTCAAACTTGCCAATAATGTTCTGTATTGTATTTTCATATTTGGTTTACATACATACCTTTGTTCCCGTTTTCTGTACTGTAGGGGTAGGCGCAAAGGGTGTAGAATTATTTCCGTTAATCTATACATACACAGATGTATGTATACCTACATTCACTCAGCTTTTCACACTTGTATTGATTTTATTCATTTTTTATTAAACGATTGGATTAAACCTATTAAAATGTGCCAAAATGCCATTTTATCCTAATTTGTGTAAATTCTATTGTTTCTAATAGGGATGTTGAAAGCGAAAGGAAAAAACGCACAATCATATTTTTTTATAAATTTAATAACGTATAATCACCGAAAATGATGTTTATTTATTTGTTTAATAAATATTTTATTTTTAATATATAAATGAAAAATCTTTAATTCATACTTCCGGTCACGCAAACGGGAAGTGACGTCACTCCATCTAAATTTCAAGTAAATAACCTAACCACAGACTACTGACTGTATTATAATAACTGCCTGTCAATCTGTCACTGACTAAGTTAT